>JAANSN010006137.1:0-11083 GCA_036850665.1 Dicranocentrus wangi
AAGGCATAATGCTCGAGGGTAATTATTCCTGTTTCCTGTTTAATTTTCTTTTTAAATACTCTTTCATTACCACACTTGTCAGTACAAATATGCTAATTTTTGTATGACAAACAAGCTGGGCTAATCTTTTTTCGTTATGAACTTTGGAACCTGTCATTTTTACAAATAGCGCACACATGTCAAAGGTCAAATTGCTAAAGGAAATGTAACACTCACAAATATAATGTAGGTCATCAGTGAAGGTATAAATACCGACACACAATTCATGTAATTTGTTATTGCCACTTTAGACCTTTCGGAAGAAACTTGTCAAATTGGTGATTCACTCCAAAGTCACTAAAAAGATTGTTAATATCCATTTGCTGAGGTAATTCCTGCAGATACGAAAATAAGTACAACAGTTAAAATGTCTGGTGCTAGTCGAAGTACGGTACATGCGGTGTTGGGTGAAAAGAAACATTTCAAATTCATCGAAGTATCGAAGTTGATATTTCTCCCAGTTGCCCCGCTGGACGAATCTTCCAACCCGAGTCACGAAGAGATCGAGGAACACAGACTTCGCACGCAATATGAAGCAATGGAAGCATTTTCCAAAGCCACCAAACGACCTCACAGATTTGGACTAAGGGACACTACCAAAGAGCTCTGCGTACAATTCCTAGACGATCAAGAAATAAGTGACGACAGCGACGAAGATTCTACCGATTTAAGCAAGAAATCTGGGGACATCACAAAGAAGGTCGAAGTTCAGCCAGAAGACATACCAGAGGGTGCAGTCGACTGTCCATCCGCATCCCACAAAGAAGCAAAGAGGCAATCCCGTTACACGAGAGTGGTGAAAACTTTCATGGCAGGAATTCGGGCGAGAAGCACGGAGACAGACACGGATGACGAAGAAACAGAGGATGATGACACCATGGTTGAAATTGGGTCAGACTCGGACACTGGATCGCTGATCCAGCACGACGCTTCAAGCTGGTCAACGAATTTATTCAAGGGCTCAACTCCAAACGTGGCTGCAAACTACAAGTCTCCAGATGCCCCAACAGCTTCCAATTCAACAAGAAGTGAGAATTCATCAAGAAGGTCTTTATCCTCTACTGACTTAAGCGGTCCCTCAACATCATCTTCGTTCTTGAAGGATGTCGCAACATCTTCACGTACTCCTGTAGCCACTAATAGCCCACCGAAACCAGCAATGTTTCTGCAGCTAAAGAGAAAACTATGGAGAGCCGATACGCCTGGAAGTCCTAAAGACGTTGAAGTGGAGTACTACTATTATTAGTCAATAGTTGAATTAATACAATAATACATAGTATCGAGCACTGAAATGAATTTACAGTTTACAGCATTGTCAAAGTATCAATTTTCCTCCTTGTTTTGCTATATGAAATCTGGGTTTGTTAAAATTGTTGGAAATGATGAATTAATGAATTGATAAGATTAAATTATAATTGCAAACTGTGCTCATTCATACCTGTAATCCTGTTTTGTTTGAATACAATTCATTTTAAGTGGTTCATAATATAATAATAATCAAATATCATTTCATATCATTACATCATCGCCCGAAAATGGCTATTCATATGGTCTTTATCTAGTAGAGCTAAGATATGTCAAGTGAAAGGTTCGCATATTATATTTTATTATAGCTTGTGTACTTCCATTGATTTCCTAATGAGCAAAGTGGTGTCATATATAGTAGACAATGCACAATTCTCATTTTAATGATGATAAATCAGATACACAAAGTGTAACCCTCATCTCGTTGAAATTAAAGCGACCTTGTAACGGAATAACACTTCCTATTCCTGAGTTATTGCTACCCGCACCTACGCACAATTCACCATGAAAGCCATTCCCCTCCTAGTTTTCCTCTTTTCCCAGAGCTTAACCCCACGAGGACAATCCCTCGACGACGAAGTGAAGAACTACCTGGAACAACTAGATACCAAGTTGTCGCAATCGTGTCACCTCAAGGAAGTGGCAACATGGACGATGGAAACAAATCAGACAATACAGTCCACCATGATAGCGGTATTACCACGATATAATAATTTTGTAATTTGCATATAACAAAGTCGGAGGTAGCAACATAATTAACGGGGCATATTTATTTCTTCATTTAGACCGACTACGGTCTGAGATTTCGTACATTTGAAACCGACACGCAGGCCGAAGTTCTCAAAAAGTTTCCAAACTGGAAGGAGATCAAGGACGACTTTTTGAGACGGCAGATTAAGTATATTGTTCGTCATGGAGGGAGTAACATGTCCATGGATGATATGGCAAATGTATATGACATTATATTATGACGTTGCATGCGTTATCCGTGTAATTTCCAGCAGCTATAAATATTTCTGGGTCTTTCTGGAACAGATTGCCACTATTGCAGGCTCGATACAGAATATAGTCGAGTCCAGCACCGTGTGCGACTACCATAACAGAACCAAATGTGATTTGCGACTGGAACCGGAAGTGGAAGGGATCATGGAGACCAGTACAGATCCGGATGAACTGTCATACTACTACGATACTTGGCAAGTCCTATTTGGCAAATAAAGCCATCTTTCACAAAAGTACTATTCGAGACTTATTTCACGCTCCTCCTACAGGCACGACTTGATGAGTGAACTTATTCCCAAAGAGTCGTTTACGGATTATATCGAAATCTTAAACAAATTCGCAGCATCCAACCGTAAGAGCGTGCGAAAAGTCATTACAAAAAATAAAGTAATTACATATGTAATAGCCTTGCTTGTTGCTTGCCTATATATACCTGAATAAAATTGTAGATTTTGACAGTGCGAGTGAAATCCTGCTCTCAGACTTCAATGATGATAGTCCGACCTGGAACGTGGATACGTTTAACGAGTACGTGCACCAAATGTGGTACGATATTCAACCTTACTACAAGAAACTGCACGCCTACATCAGAATGAAGCTGAGACGGTTCGAGAAATATGAGCCACTGATTAAGAAATGTGGTCCGATTCCTGTCCACCTTATGGGCAACATGGGAAATGATGTGAGCAAAATGATGATGTAAGATGACGGATTGCATTGTTTTCTAGGATAATTAATTCTACTTTCATGAACAAATTTTCCAGTTGTATCAATCCCGAGAAGCGCTAGTCCATCTGACAAAGCCGTATCCAGACGTGAAAGCGTCTAACTTTACCCAGGCGATTATAGACGCTGTAAGAAAATTCACCCATCAATCTCGCTCGTTTCCTGATTGTAGCTCAATTTGACCTCTGTTATCCTTTAATCTTTAAGGGATACACTCCTTTAAAAATTTTCCAAACAGCCGAGAAATTTTTTGTTGAAATGGGACTGCCTCCAAATGACCGCCGACTTTTGGCAGAATAGCATGTTTGTTAAACCGGATCCTGAAGAGGAGAACAGAGAAGTTACTTGTGACACTTCAGCGGATGACATGTGCGCCGGCAAGAATAGCACGGATTTTAGGTATATACTCCCATTAAAGCCCCACTCTACTATTTGCCCTCGGTTCAGTTCCGATATTGCAGGAAGAAAACTTTAATTTTGTAGAATAAAGCACTGCGCAACAGTTAGTCATGATTCCCTCATCATTGCTCACCATGAAATGACCCATATTCAGTACTACATGCATTACGCCCATCTTCCCTACTTGTTCCGGTTTGGACCAAATCCGTCCTTCAGTGAGGTAAAATCAACAAAAAAATATTTTAAAAAAATTATTTAAAGCTGGATCTTTAAGTTTAATTCTTCGTAGGGACTTGCAGACGCAGTCGATCTCATTCCCCGAAACCCAACGCATTTAAAGTGCATTCTCGGCTTGAACATTGCACACAACATCAACTGCTCCGCGGCAAAGTCGGAGAAACCGTCCGAAATAGATATGAACTTTCTGTACTACTCTGCCATACAGCATGTAAAGCATGTTGCGAAAAAAATAGTTTTATTTTCAATTTTGGTTTCCCTTTAAAACGCTATAATATATTATTTTAATACCCAACAGTTCACTCAACTTTCCTTTACAATCGCGCAAAACAAGTGGCGCTGGGAGGTGATCAAGGACAAGGTGCAGCCCCGCAACTACAATACCCGGTGGTGGGACATTCGGCTGGAGATTCAGGGTCTTGTGCCCCCCGTCGAGAGACCGTCGGACAGGTTTGATGCTGCCGGTAAACACCAGAACCTGGTGGGTGTGGATGGCATGAACTACTTCCTCTCTTATGTGCTCCAGAAACAGTTTTTCGAGGCTCTGTGTAAGGCAGCGGGGGAGTACGACCCGCAAAATCCGAAAAAGAGCTCCTTGTACCAATGCAACTTTTACGGGAGTAAAACGGCTGGAAAGAAGATGGCGTAAGTTTTATACTTATTAATTAATAGTAGGTTGGCGTCTGGCATTCGGTTTCAAACATCAACTTTATCCATTATCGTAGAGACATGATGAGACTCGGATCGTCGAAACCGTGGCCAGACGCAATTCAAGAGCTTACCGGCATCCGGACATTTTCAGTCCAACCTTTACTCAACTTTTACACACCTTTGTTTCAATATATCGATAAAGAGCTGAGGGATAACAGAGAATACTTTGGATATGACGGTAAAATATTATCATTCGTGCAACTTTATTCGATTTTCAACTTTTGTCAGAAGGTTCTGTAGCAAAACGACTTTTAAATTTGCAGGAAAATGCTAAGTGTAAAATTCGGATTCGGCAAATAAGGAGAAAGACAGGAAGGATTACTACTTTAAATACTCGAACTCAAATAATTTATTTTTTGTACAGTCTAATCTAAAAAAAATAACAAGATAATCAAAATATTTGAGACTTGAAACTATGCCGGTAGGAAATCCGCAGGTATTTCATCATCTGCAAAGAAGTCATCCCCGTCATCACTATTATTGCTAGCACCCCGAGATCCAGTTTTTGGTCTTTGTCGACCCCCTCGAGTTTCTGGTCGCTTTTGCTGCTTACTTGCTGTAGGAAAGCCACCTCCACCGCCAAATTGCATTTCCAAATCTGATTCAACCATAATATTTTCCACCTCAAGATTTTCAACAAAATAATCTAGTAGCATTAGCATTACACTTTATGATCCGTTTCTTTACCGTAATCCTCCTGTGAATTCCCATCATGTCGCTCATTATCCGCCATTCCCATTTGTCTCCCAAAATCGGATGCTCCCCGATTGGATGAGTACAAGCCGTTATCATCCCCAAATCCTTCTGACTCTTGACTATCCATCCCCATCCCACCACGATTCCTCCCAAGTCCGCCGCTTCCCTGACTTGACGAGCCCATTCTCGATGGTGGTCCAAACCTTCCCGAGTCTGTCCCACTTCTCATTCTCGCGGACTGGAGCCTATTCCCAATGCTCCGTTCCAACTTGATCAAGTCCTCCCTATAAGTTTCCGACTCGGGCATGCCCAAATCGCTGGTCAACTTGACGAGGTTCTGAAGTGCCTGAAGATTCTCGGGGTTATCCCGGTACACCTTTTGGAAACACTCAATGGCCAACGAGTAGTTGCCCACTCGACGGTACGCCGCCCCCATCAACATTTGCCACCGGCTTTCATTCGGTTGGAGGGACAAAGCCTTTTGGTAAAAACTGAGCGCTTTATCAGGCAGACCCATTTCCTGGAGGTAGGACGCTATCCAGTGGATCACGTCAAGGTCCGACGGGTCATATTTGTAACACTGGAAAACATTCCATGAAATAATGTTTCCCGGTTTTTTTATATACATCTTTTTTAAATCATGGACTTACGTCATAGTAGTGTTGATAAGCCTGCTGGCGGTCCCCCTCGATATCCGCCAACTCCCCGAGTTTCTTTAAAATCCCAGAATCCGACGGATTCAAGGCTAGCGCTTTCAAAAACCACTCAGTCGCAATTTCCGTTTCTCCCATGAGCTCATGGGTTCTGCCCAGCTGGAATGTCACGTGGGGATGATTTTTCACCAAGGACTGGACCTTGTGAAAGCAGGTTAGTGCGTCCTCAAAAAACTTTAGAGTTTGGTTGACCAGGCCCAAGTTGAAGAGGGCTTCGGCACATGCAGCGTCAATTTGAACTGCTTCGGCATAGGAACGGCGAGCCTCCTCGTAGTCCCCTTTAGCATAATGACAGTTTCCGAGGTTGACGTAGGCGTTGGAGTTGTAAAAATCTGCTTTGGATGCCTGCATGCCATACTTTTCCGCCGAGTCTAGATCTCCTTGCTGCAACCATGAAATAAGCCCAAGTTAGATCACACGAGTTGGGATACCTGTTATCTGTATTTGTATTACCAAGAAAAACATAAAGGACAAGTTTGTAGCTGCGGCCGTTGCCACTTTAGTTTCCTTCTTTTCAAATGACTTCAAGATGTCAATTGCCTCCGTCAACTCCCTTTGTTTGAGACACACCAGGGCCTTGCTGATCTGGAGTGCAAACACATTTTTTATCGTACCTACCTATATTTTAAACTAAATATTATTTTAAAACTTGATATTTTATAATCTCCTACCTCCAAGGCATGCGCTAAAGGAGAATGCTTAGCACTCGTGCGAATCACCTCCGTGACCCAGTGGTATCCCTCGCTGAAAGTTGACTCCACCGACGGAGCAATCAGCCTCGCAGCCGACAGTATACATCGCTCTGCGTACAGCTTCCTCTCCTTTTCCAACTTTCTCAGCTTGTCGTTTTTCAGCACTTCCACGAGCAACTGGGAAACTGGGTCATCCTATAAAATAAAATGTGATTGTCATATAAAACAACGTTTGTTCACCAATCTACTCATTGGTTAGGGGTTTTGCTTACAGATAAAGTTGCATATTTATCGTCCTCGTCTTCAAACTCCATTGGGACCTCCAGCAAATCCTGGAATGCCCTTTTCATTTTATCAGGATCTCCAGTCATGAAATTGGCGACAACCAAGTGAAGTCCTGTTTTGAAGCTGGGACGTTCCTGCATGATATACTCGAAGCTGGCAGCGGCATCCGTGGGATGTCCCATTTTGAGGAAAATGATCCCCATGTTGTGCATCAGCTTCAGTCTGCCAAAAATAAAAGTTATTAATAAAGTCCCCGTCCCCCACAATTACAATTTTTGATGAATATATTTATCATGAGCTAACCTCAAATCTCTATTTGTATTGTTCAACTGGTCCATTGCCATCCTATACATTTTGATGGCTTTTGTTGGATTGTTTTGCTTGTAGTAAATATTCCCCATGTTAATGATATACTCGAAGCTGGCAGCGGCATCCGTGGGATGTCCCATTTTGAGGAAAATGATCCCCATGTTGTGCATCAGCTTCAGTCTGCCAAAAAGAAAGTTATTAATAAAGTCCCCGTCCCCAGAATTACAATTTTTGATCAATATATTTATCATGAGCCAACCTCAAATCTCTATTTGTATTATTCAACTGGTCCATTGCCATCCTATACATTTTGATGGCTTTTGTTGGATTGTTTTGCTTGTAGTAAATATTCCCCATGTTAATCTTCACCTTGGCCCCGTGCGCCAGCACCTTGTTTTTCGCGATATCATGGTAAGTCGTGAGTGCCTCGCTGTACATTTCACAGGCTTCGTATTGACTCGCCAGGTTGAACATCACGGAAAATGTGATGTCCCAGTCGTGCCCTTCATTCACGCCCGCTTGCTCCTTGAGACGAATCAAGGATCTCTCCTTGTTTGCAGCTTCCTTCGCCAAGTCTAGCCCTTTCTTGGTGTCGTTTTTGCATCCAGCGAGAACTGACTGCTCAACAAGGTCGTTAATTTTCTCTTCCAATTGCTTTATTTTTTCCTCCACCCTGAAACCCCAGTCCAAGCTTAGTACTAAAACTAAAATTTTCTTTGGAAGACATTAATTTTGGTCTTACGTGTCCTCCACTTTAGGCTCGATACTTGGCGTTGACGACTTACTCCCTGCCGAGCCCAACGGATCAAACCCTTGTTGAGTTTTTCCTGATCCAGTATATCCAGCACCACGGACAGCCGTCATGGGGCGATTTAGACCACCGGACTCACCTCCAATTCCAGTTATAGGCCGTGCTGTACCACTTCTTGTGAAAACTCCAGTCCGTGCCGTGGACTGCCTTTGAAATCCAGCTGCCGTTCCGAGCCTAGAGCCGTAGGCAGTTCCCGGAGGCATTCCACCTCGACTCGGTAACGCCTGCATGGAGTGTGCAAATCAATTTTAACCAACTAATTGTAAAGATGAGCTACAAAAATCATTTTCCGTTTCAGGTTTAATTGCGATGATGCTTACAGTGGGCCTTCTGCTTTCGAGAGTTCTCGCAGAGTTTTGAAAACTCTCGTCAAACTCCAAATCCTCAGTGTTGAGGGCGGAAGGAAACTCATTGTAGCCAGAGTATAAGTCGTCGTCGTCTGAGGTGGATCCGTGAACTGGGTAATTGCTCAGTCCCCCCGCGGTACTCAACCGATTTCGGTTCATTGTTGCGAATGTTTTCACAGGATTATTCCAGTTTTGCCGTTTATATTTATAGTTACTTGGTTATGTAGTAAGCATCCGGGATTGTGTTATTGTGTATTACCTACGCATAATGACAAAACCACCCCCACGAGAAAGGCAAAATGACAAAAGGCGAAGTGGTTTATTTTGCGGTATTGTGAGATGTGTTATGTGAGGTATTAATCAATAGCGTTGCCAAGAGGTTGTTGCACAACAAACCCCATTCCAGCACCACCTCGACTTTTCCTTACGACACGTGCACAGGGTTTCCAGTTCGGTTTCTTACCCATTTCTTTACCATCATAACATTCATAACATTCATGGTCTTTAAGTCATGGATTTATAAAACAAGTGCTTTAAGTGCCTTCCTTTAATATGACTTGATGCTAAAATACATATTGATTCAATCAAACGGCATGTCGAGCCTACCTAATTATAAATTGCATACAAGATCCAAATAGCACACACTCAATACGATACATATGTGCAGAGAAAACAGATACGGGAACAGATAGACATTCTGGATTATAATATAAAAATGCATATAGATTTAACCATGCATGCAAGTACCTCACTAAGCTTCGTGATAATGACCACCTATATCTAACTATGAAGTCAAGTCCAGCAGTAGCCCAATCTCATCGGTAGAGTGCAAAAAAGCGAGGGAAACCTGTTGTCGTCTGAGGACAGAGATCGAGCTCTCGCACAAAGAAAGATGTTTTTCACAAGGATAGACTTTTTTACTATGCTTTTAGTGCATTGCATTAGTGCATTTGCCGTACGAAATGCTTCTGTGTTCTCTCTAACAAACAAATCAAATTGCAAATCTGTGTGTGTGTGTGCTAGGAATAATGTATACATGTATAAGTGCATAATAACATAACAATATTTATGCAGGAATGCAATGTTGTGATGTTGTGTGTTGTGATGAGTATCATGCAATGTGCAGTCCACAGCCTTCCTGTCTCATCAAAGTCAGAAGGATTTTGAACGAAAAGGCTGAGAAAGACTGCTGTATTTTATTCATTTAGCGAGTAGTCCAGTTATTATCCTTTAAATTAGATTCTTTTGCTAATTTATAATAATTGCTCGCTATTAATTATAATAACATGATCCGCTATTGTCCTTCTCCCATCAAAAACCCCACAATAGCGGACCGACATGTTTCCATTAAGGACATGCTTGAAAATGAAAATTATCATCCCCAACCTGGGTATGTTTTTCATTTCCTACCTAATTAAATAAATAATAAATAACATGTACCTGAAAATGTTCAAAGGTTAATTGTGCATATGGGCAGGCATTGCATCCAAATCCGGGTCGTTTGGTCCTCTGGAATACAAGAATTATCAACTTGCAAAGTTTGCAACTTCATCCTGGCCGACGACACTGGTTGCATATCTGCCTTTATATTTATAAATGATGGGGACGTGAATGCCAAAAATGTGTGCCACAAGTTGAGGGTGATTAAATGAGAGCATTCTTCATTATCTGTTTAATCGCAAATAATGATTAATCTTTCGTATTCTTATAACAGAAACTTGTTTTTCGCAGGCTAATAAGGCGTACAGAATTAAAAATTTTAGTGTAAAGGTGAAAGCAGGATTAGAAGCTGAGAAAAATAGCTTTGAAATCTACCAACTGATTCGAGGACAAAACATTAGAATATTATTGAAGAATAGCACTGCCTTTATTACGGATATCCCTCTGGAAGAAGAATTGGTACGGGAGTTGCCCCAACATCTTCCATTTGACTTCACAAAATTAGAGGACATTGACAAGCTGCCCTTGTCATCTGTGACAGATGTGATTGGCTACGTTGAGGTCATCGACGAGAAGATTTCGGAAAAGGGATATAAATATAAATTGGTTAATTTGTGCTCCTCCCACAAAGCCAAGGATGTAAGACTTTTTATATAAATTATCATGTGTGGACTCAGTGAGTGATCAATTGGAAATTTGAAGTTTAGCTTTGTATTTTGTATTTCCAGGCATTCTGTAAACCCATCGCGTTGTTTGATAAGCACATCCACTCGCTTAAAAAGAAAAAGGCTGTTTTTGCAATCCTTAATGTGAAGGTAGGCGAGTTTAAATTTAACAGATCGGTGAGCACAACAGGGAACACTGTAATTAAAGAGGTACATCCTGTAGTTCAAACTTTTAACAATAGAATGAAAACAATTTAAGATGCTTTTAATTGATACTTTTAATTACACATTTAAAATTAAAGCTGTAATGTTTTTATAGATTAAACGAAATGAAATTAGGACACATCTTCCACCCAAGTATCACAATTCAGACTTTATCATGGAGCTCTTCCCTCGGCCTAGGCAATCTGGAAGACATTCTTTACCTCAACCTTCCGATCATCCCCAATCATTTTTGGAGACAGGGACATCAGCGAATTCAATATCATCACGACAGGCCAATGAAATGCTTGCAGATTTGCCAATTCCGGGACCTTCCCGTCTTTGCTATAATCCAAGTACAATTGGAGAATGCACTCCTTCTAAAAAGCGACGAATATCAATTTCATCCGCAGATTGTAAGTTTAATTAGAACTACTGAATAGCAATTTTATTTTTTACGTTTTAAAGCCAACCTAAACTGTTTCATTGTTTATGTAATGTAGCT
>JAANSN010006138.1:0-11077 GCA_036850665.1 Dicranocentrus wangi
CCCCTCTGACGCTTCGCCAGAACTGGTGAAAGAAAAATTGGAGCAAGTTCATAGATCAAGAGATCCCAAGAAACGGGCATTCGTTGACTCTTGTTATAAAAAAGCGTTGGATCAATATAACAATAAAATTAACAAGTGAGAACACGATCGTAATTGTACCTGTTACTGTTATAATATATTTTTTGTCTAAAATGGATTTTCTTTGCTATAGAGCTTGCTTGCCACATGGTTTGGTAGACATTTTTCCGAATAATAATCTGCAACTATTGGTCCAATCTGGTGCGAAAGGATCAACCGTAAATACCATGCAAATGTCATGTGCTCTTGGTCAAATTGAATTAGAAGGGAAAAGACCACCTTTGACAATATCAGGAAAGACACTACCTAGCTTCAAGGAATACGATGTAACGCCACGAGCGGGAGGGTTTATTGCTGGTCGCTTTTTAACAGGAATCAGGCCCCAAGAATTTTTCTTTCATTGTATGGCAGGAAGAGAAGTAAGGAATAATTGTAGTTTTAATAGTGATTGACTTGTACAAAACGTTTGGGAACGTTAGTATTGAAATTTGAAATTGATATTTGTGTACAGGGTTTAATCGATACAGCTGTTAAAACCAGTCGAAGTGGTTACTTACAAAGGTGTTTGGTGAAATTGTTGGAGGGAGTTGTTGTTCAGTATGATGGTACCGTTCGGGATAGTGATGGAAGTGTGATTCAGTATTTGTATGGTGAAGATGGACTAGATGTTTGCAAATCCCAGTATCTCAAACCGAAACAACTAAAGTTTCTGGAAGCAAACTCCAATAGCGTTGTTGACTCCGAAGCACTAAAGCGAATAAAAAATTTGGGCAATTTAAATAAAACTGACAAGAGGAAACGAAAGGTGGGCAAAACTTTTTCATATACACATGCTTATTTATAACCAATTGTACAAAAGATTTGTCATTATCAATGGTGCAGATTTTGAAATGGGTGTCAAGGAATGGACCTCCAACGAATAAAATAAGACGGAGTGGTTTTTTAAAGTTTTCCGAATACATGTCTACAACCATGACACACCTAACCGGCACTAATCCTCTCACAGGAAGGACATTTCAAGCCGAAAAGTTGCTAGAAATGTGGAAGAATCTGCCAGATGATGACAGACAGGGGTACGAACCATTTAATTTAAGATTTTTGGAAAAAAAATTCTGTTAACTTATTGTTTGCATGTTTTGATTGCAGATATGAACATAATACTAACCGATGTCCTGATCCACTGCTCAGTTATCTTCGCCCAGATAGTAATTTTTCAGTCGTGTCCGAAACGCTAGACGACATTCTTAACGGGATGAAGAAGACGGGAAATCTGTCTGATGAATTTGAAAACGCTGTTCAGTACAAAGCCCTGAAGTCATTAAGCTGTCCAGGCGATGCCGTTGGAGTTTTAGCTGCTCAATCTATTGGAGAACCATCCACTCAAATGACACTGAACACATTTCACTTTGCAGGTCGAGGTGAAATGAACGTGACACTGGGTATTCCTCGACTTCGCGAAATTCTCATGGTAGCTGCTGTAAACATTAAAACACCTAGTATGGACATCCCTTTCCTTCCTGAAGTTTCTGATAAGCAGGCAGAAAAATTGAGGTTACAGCTAACTAAAGTGACAATGTCCCAAGTACTGGAGAAAATTGAAGTTTGTGAAAGAATTGATGTAACAACTGCCAAGCGTGTCCATATTCTCAAATTTGTGTTTTTGGAACGTTTCGAATACTCGAAAAACTTTTGCGTGAAGCCAAACCGCATAGTAAACTATTTTGAGACATGCTTCTTGAAACAGAAATTATTTCCTGCGTTGAGAAAAATTAATAAAAAGAAGAAAGACGACGATGATGATATTGAAGTCGAAAAGGAAGGAAAAGGTGGTGGTGGTGCTGCTGGTGTTGCTTTGAATGACGATGAAATTGACGACGGTGGCCCCAGTGCTGCAGATGCATACAAGGAACGTGAAAAAAAGGGCACTGGTGAAGAGCATGAAAGTTCTGATGAAGAACCAGAGGTATGTATGATGTGTGTGGTTGAAATGCTTTAAACTACGATAATATTCCATTGAAATTGTTATAATAGTTTGTGGTTTGGTGGTGGCTCTTATTTAGGCAGACGATGCTGATGCAACCCAAGCAATACGAAGAGCTCGACACACCGAACTGGAGTATGATGCACCAGAAGAAGAGGAGATACTAGAAGGTATAAAATCTACGTTATATTTGATATTATAACAATTATAGCAAAATACTATGGTCAAGTTGTAAATTTCGTAGATGAAGACGTTGACGATGCCGAAGTAGCACCAAATAGAGAAGATAGCGAAGGTGATGAAGATGAGGATCGGCCAAATTTAGCAACAGTAACAGATAAATAATACATATATCCAAATATTAGTAACGGTTAATCAAGTGCTTATCAAATCAAGTAAACTTTTGGTGTTGTAGTCGGTATCCAGAGACACATACGAAATGCGAGTGCACACGGTTTTGGCCCTCGATGAAATCATCGAACATTATGAATTCGATAAAGTTAATGAAGAATGGTGCACCGTAGAACTCCATGTAAGAATACCGAAATAAGAATAAGCATAATCCTGTTATTATACTAGGTAGGTAATACGTCTGCGAATTCGCTTCTAGATTCGTCTTGGCGGAGAAAAAGTTAACATGGCTTCAGTTTTGCGGGAAGTATGCGACAAGGCCGTAATCCACCAAGTGCCAAGCATTAGTCGCGCGTTTGTTGTTCGCACAGGAGATAACTTAAATTTGAAAACAGAAGGGATCAATATTCTGGTAAGTTCGAGTATTGGACCTTTCTCTTACTCTTAGAATTTTTAGTGGTTCCATCGGAATTTTAAGGAGTGACGTATTTTTGTTTAAAGGCGATGGCTTCATATAGGCACCTATTAGATTTAAATCGTCTCCATTGTAATAACATCCATATCATGGCTGAACGATATGGCATTGAAGCAGCCTCGAGGGTAATTGTTAAGGTATGCAATAATTACATATTTACTTATTCCAATTACTTTTTTGTACGATTTGTATTTAAGTATTTTTGCATTTTTTAAACTTAAGGAAATGACGGACGTTTTCAAAGTATACGGAATCGTGATTGATCCTCGGCACCTCACGCTGATAGCAGATTATATGACTTTTTCTGGGACATATAGGCCATTCAATAGAATAGGAATTGAGTCCAGCGCAAGTCCTTTGCAACAAATGAGTTTCGAGACTGTTGTGTCTTTCTTGAGGGATGCTACACTTACCGGGAAACATGATGATCTTAGCAGTCCATCAGCCAGGTTGGTTGTAGGCAAACCAACCGGGGTGGGAACGGGATTGTTCAGTTTAAGAAATAATATTAAACCCTTTAGGGTAAAATCGTGAATTATCATTATATTATGTTGCACACGTATATTTGTAATGTTTTGAAGTAAACGTAAACTTTGTAAAGTTTGAAATATTATACTGTTTCCAAATAAAGCCTATTTATTCAATTTAGGGCTTTTTATCATGACTCATGACCTACATAACAAGTAATAATAATAACCACCATCAGCCAGGTTGGTTGTAGGCAAACCAACCGGGGTGGGAACGGGATTGTTCAGTTTAAGAAATAATATTAAACCCTTTAGGGTAAAATCGTGAATTATCATTATATGTTGCACACGTATATTTGTAATAATGTTTTGAAGTAAACGTAAACTTTGTAGTTTGAAATATTATACTGTTTCCAAATAAAGCCTATTTATTCAATTTAGGGCTTTTTATCATGACTCATGACCTACATATAACAAGTAATAATAATAACCACCGTGATCGTTATACTTAAGACCTCGAATTTAATTAGAGACGCTAATGTAAAATGCAGTGTATGCTACGCACAGGCTGTCACACCATCCCTCAGTTATTGCAGCTATATGTGAGCAATGTGTGAGAATTTAATCATTAAGTTGCAAAATCAAGTTATTACCCTCATCACTTCATTTTTTTGTAATTATTTTTTCGATCTTTTGTCAACAATGCAAAACCTTTCATATTTCTCACTCTGATTTTTTCGTGGATGTAATGATAACACGGACTCCTGCTGTCAGCAAGAGTTTGTTATTGCTGTAATCTGTTTGAAATCTGGGACAGAGGAGGCATAATCCTATGATATTGCATGTACCGCTTCAATAATAAACAATACAATTGAGTGAGACCTTGTAATTGTAAACAGTTTATACTTCTTCAGATTGTGTGTGTCTCTAGTTCTAGTTGTTTTTCTATAACTTCATGCCGATAGCAAATCCAAGCCGCGCTTGAACTCGTATTCAATTATCAAGGCCAAATGAAGTTTATTCCGTAATTTGAGACAAAGAAGGAGGCATAGGCTTTGTTGGTCCCCTTTTTGTGTGGGTGTGTGGACGGAACCTATGAACTATCTACATCTTACATTCTTACGTCTGTTGTTGTGTGTTTATTGTATGGGGCATTGTGATACTATATGTATTGGAAGACTAATTGGTTGGACGTTGGACTAGAGTGAGGATTCGGGATTCCTAAGCTGATTTCGGCAAGTTCTCACATTTCATATACCAAGAAAAGGATTAAACTTTGTTGGCCAGTCCAGTGGCATCAATCCACAAAATCTCACGGAAACGTAGCCCTTAGCCCTTTAGCCGTAACACTTGTACGGTTGTACGATAGCCAGAACTCCGTTTGTCATGAATTTTTATCTGTAGTAGCTGCTGGCCTTGAACTACCAGGAAATCTCTACCTCCAAGAGAAGGGTCAATCCGGGATTTGCAACATAATAATTTTAGAATTACATTCACTATATTGATGCGTTACGTTCACTCACGTGCAAGGCAACTTGCACACTACTCTCGATAAGTATGATAATGTTCAAAAGGATTCCCATGAACTAGGGAACTTGGTGAACCCCACCAAACGATTATATTTCGTGCTTAAAACTTGATAGTAATATGGTCAGGCGTCTCAACGTAAACTTTTAAATAACAAAGTAAGTCCTTTTGTTTACCTCACAATCACACTATGGCGGCTTATATGCATAATCCAGCTATTAAATGTAGTATTATTATACAATATTTCTAAGAGAATTCCAAGAAAATATTGGTAAAACGTTAAAAGGTACAACACCACCACCACCAGCCGCTCTGCATTTCTTTTATTGTTATGCCTTGCGTGAGAATGCATCAAATAGCTAACAATTGTACATGATTGGGTAACACGCTATTATTTTGGTTTATTGGGTATATTTCAACTTTGACACTGTAACCACTCCCAATAGAGTCGCATTTTTAGTTCAAAATACATTAAATATCCTTATTTTGGCTAATTTTCCAACTATTAAATTAATTATTTTGTTGATGCAACGTCTTCTCATTAGTTTTAACTGCTTGAGACTGGCGACTAGCCAGAGAGTACGTATCCTATCGCCGTCATTGTGCCATACACACTAACAAGGTATAAGTACGTAAGAAGAACAAGACCAAAAGAAAATGCGCACATGCTATCATGGGAATATTTTCTCCACTTGCCTCAAGCACACGAAATTTGTTTCGATGACCTGAATTCATTTGGAAAAGTGGGAGTCTCTGGAAAAAATTTCCTCCCAGCAACTTTTCCACATTAGCCTAAACATACGTAAAATATGATGCTGATATTCAACGATGGAGAGTCGTATGGGAGCATTTTATCTGCACGAAATGCAGAATGAAACTCTGAAACTACTTTTATTTTCCTTTGCACAAACAAATCTGTATTGTTGATACCCACACACCAACTTGCCACCAGCTTGCAGTCCCTTTCCATAATCAGGTACCTTGCAGTAGTCCCTTATCGATTTTCAGGCAAGGTACACACATGAGACAACAATGCGCTATAATTTGTAACATTATTTATTTCCACTGTTACTACTAATGATGAAGATGGATGAACGCGGATGGTACTACGTGCGTTGACGACTAAACTGTCTCCTACTTCAAACAACTTGAATGTTTTCTCGCCTTGCATTTTGAGTATTACGACCACCCCACTACCTGAATATTGATGTTCATAATAATATGATACTTCATTTTATACTATTTTGCCAATTAGTTCACAACTCGCCAAATTAACGTGAAAAAAGAAACCTGTCGTGTATATTACAAGTATTTTACGAGTTTTACTCTTGTGTACACCATGCAATCCCGTTAAGATAGGCATTTCAGAACTGCTAATTGCCTATGTATATATATTCTATTCTAATAAATGATTAAAGAGTTTAACAGGAGAGATAGAACATGTGCCGTGCGCCCTCCGATGATGATATGGTCTTGGGAGATAGCGACAAAGACGATGTTCAACCAGTTGTTATAAAATACCTGAAATTTTTCTCTTGTCATTTTCCCATCCATCTTGCCGACACCACCATACCCCTGTAAACATGGAGTTTATCTGCACATGGGCATCTACATTTGTAATATAAATACACAAATACTGTAAACGCATGCTGATTTTTCGTGCTCACCTTTATTGATGACATCATGAAGACATGAAAATCATTTCAATCTTGGTCATCATCTAAGTAATACTGCCACCACATAATTTTTTAGTTCTAACTTCTAACTAGCCAGAGTCGAGTATTTGCATGATATATACAGTATTGTAAAAAGGAAGACAAACTTTTGCTAAAATTGTATTACATCGATGTTTGTTTGTAGGTATGTAGGTATATTATGTAGTTAACTCTTTCGATATCGCCTGCTCCCTCTGCACATTGCACATAACCAACTAGATTGTAAGTAATTTTTGTGACATTATTACTATCAACAATCTTAGGCGTACTATGTCTCACACGTACTCTGCATTTGTGCAAATGTAGGTGATTGCACGTAAATAGTTTGAAGGGTTGAATACAAAACACGGTTCACATTCATCATAATTTTCTGTCTGGGAGTCTGGGAAAAATTATCCTCAGTTTCAATTTCAATTCAGATCAAATTATAATCACTGGTGACTGCGCGGACTCTAAACTATAGTCACAATTGCAATACTTGCGAGAATAAAACGAGCCAGCCAGTGTGCAGCGTCAATAAACAATAAGTATTACATTACAAGTTTAAAAATCGTCTCCTCCTTCACGGGGATTTTTGTTTGCTGTGCGTGAGTCGTGACTGACTTTTAAACTGTCATTCTCATTATCATTACCGTATTGTTGTGCGCCCCCAAAACAGATTTTTTTTAAATTGCCTATTTCTAATCATCCATCGATCAAAATCAACTTGAACATTTTGGGAAATAATAATAATAATAATGATGATGATGATCGATGAAATCATCGATTGATCGATGGAGCACCTACATAATAAGCTAACATAACGTAACATAGTGTAAAAGAAATAAGTAGCACGTTAAGTAGTTGACAGCGCTGGTGATTTTCAATATAAAATTGACTGGTGGTAAATTAGTGAACAAATGGTATATTTTTTTCTCAATTAATTGCGTGAATTGGATATTGGATTGCACGACATCGAATCTTCTAACTAACATCCTATGTGAATATAAAAAGTGTTGTTGTGTGTGCGGTATCTTTATATAAAACGAAAATTGGGGTATTGTAATAACTCATTCAGAAGCTCGTGAGGAAAACAACACTTGACCGATGCAGCCTCCTCCCGTGTGTTCTCTCAGGCAGATTGTTTCCCATCAGGAGTTTCAGGAGTATGTATGTAGCGATTCGTGTTTTTTTTTCTTTTTAAAAGTGATAATTCTCCTTTTTGGCATTCATCACGATGATATTTTGGCTACCGGCAAGCTATCACCATCACTCAGTCTCTAGTTAGACTTCAAAAGTATCACACATGCTAAGCAAGGAATGAATATTAAAATGCATACAACACGCTGTGTGGAGCTGCAGGAGAACTGAGAAACTATCCAAAATAAGAAGAACCTTACATCATCATCACAATACTATCAGCATCATCGTCAGAGGCAAAGGCAAACGAACAACAATAATCTGCAACAATCGCTGTATATCATCGTATTCATCATCATATTATTATATTGGGTTGCATTTTGCATGTAACAATGTTGCAAAGGTAGCATAGTATAGTACACCAGGATAAAGTGTGCTGCAGTTGTATATTGTATATGAAAACTGACCATTGTTGTCTGTGTCACTGTTATATCATCGTCGTCTTCCTTCACGTGCTCTCTTCTTCGGTACCTTTTTACAGGTCTCATTGTTTACTTTTTTACCTGGTCCTCGATCCTTACCATTACAGTCCATATACTTTCTTGTTGTGTGCACAAAATATAATTGTTCTTGGGTTTTGCGATTTGCCACCCTAAAAGATATTATATATATTGTACTTTACATAGAGTAGGCAGAAAGGCTTATGAATCTACGAGGCTCCCAAAACCACTTTCGTTTTCATCTTCGTCAGGCTAAAGGCTTCATTTCTGTGCAATTCCATCCAACATTTGCTTTTGGTACATTGCAGTTGTCGTCCATCAATTTGCATTTTGATTTCAGACGACGACTGCGACTTCTACTTCTGGGAGGGTATGAAATGGTGACTCTGTGTAAAATATTTCGATAATAATTGTAAAGCGCTGTTGTGTGCATCGAAGACCTCATCAAAACGTCTTTTGCTATCAGCCTGTCTGGCCCTTCTGGCTCCATTGATCGAAGCAATTGTCGTAATTGTTCGGGAGGTGGACTATCAATTTAGTCAAGCAAAGGGAACGTCACAAAGAGAACAGTGACTCTCGTCTTCACGTTTTGCTCTTTGTACACAAGGATATTTAAAGTAGAGATTGTGCTACCGTATGCGTCTAATGAATTGACGGCATCGTAAAAGTATCACGTGCACTTGGGGCTAAAATCCCTTTTAACATTGCATTATTCCTCCTGTCAATAATACATTAAAAGTAAGTGTCATTGTGGAAAGGTGAGACTATTATTGATTGTTACATGCAATTATACTATACTATCATTGAGATGTGTGTAACCCTCTCCGTCCGTCATCTTTAAGCACAATCAGGATCAAACATTGAGCATCGCCATTCATAAGAAAAGTCTAATCCATACAGCCAGATTTTAGTTCAACTCCGTATCCCGTGCACTCATCAGTTTCCATCCAGAATTCAGCCAAGCAACGTCTGAGACCCTAAGAGAGAAACCTATTGTCACAAACAAACAGAGAAGAGTAGTGGCAGCGTGTTAGGTTTTCAGCAGGGTATATGGGTATGGGTATAGTATAGTTTCGGGAACGGACTAATTCCAGGAGTGATATGGACCAGCGTTGATTTTCAGAAAACTTTAATTTGCAATTAGATTGCTCAATTTCAAGCAATTCTGTGAATTTGTTGAGTTTGTGTGACTAGAAAATAATTTTTTAGCGGATAGTTTCGTTTTGTGCTCAGTTTTGGAGTGAGAAAACAACAACCCTTTCCAACTCAGAAAGAATGGTAAGCTATGACTTATGTCATGTCTACTTATTATCAAAATCTGCTATAATATCCCTTCCTGGTTCCATCCTCATTTTATGGGTGTCAAATGAACACATGTGACATGCCCATGCAGGGATCCCTAGTTTGCATTTAAATGAGACCATTGGCGATCATCCCAACCTTTTTCTCCAAAGAAAACAAGTTGTTAATCTGAATTAGCACAGTTAATAAAAGATGTATTAATGGCTTTCGTCGACCAGTTTGACCGCACTCCTCTTGTTAACAAAAACTAAATAGTATAGTAATAGTAGTGCATAAATTACGGTCATATCCTACGACATTACAATTTTATTATTACGCATCTTTATATCAAAATCCTCAAGTTGTTTTACCATTTGGGCAGTGGTCTCTGAAAAAAATATTATCACACAGGAGGGGGACCAATATTGATTAACATTTATTTTGGGGGCAATGACTTGACCAACAACATTTCAAACCTGTGTTGTGTCGTGGGCAAATGCCAAGAGCCTGCAAAAACCAAAAAAAAAAAAAATACAACCTGTAAAAATATATCATGTTGACACAATAAGTGCGCTGTATTAATTGACTTAGCTTGAATATCATCCACGTAATTGGAACAAATGACATAATGATTATAATCCATTACAAAATATGCATGCCATGAACTATGAATGACAGTATAAAATGCCCGAACATCTTCCGCTGCATCAGTCAGTCAGTGTACATAATGTACCTGTACACATGTATGTACATCTCTGTAATAATATGTGTATTTTTATTCTAGTAAATAATATACACGTATCGAAATATTGAAACTTCATGTTACGCACTGACTAATGACATGTACGACGAGTAGATTATTATAAGCATTTGTGTGTGTAATACTTATTTTTTTTGAAGTGCCCAAGGGTACACACCTCTGCAATGTGTGGTCTACCTACTTACCTCAGTTTACAAGTACCTACTTTGCATACCTCCATCCAACTCATGGACTACGTTTATGTAGCGACTGCCAGTAAACACATTTTCTGCATACAAAAAAGTACTTTTTATCGTTCATTTCGTATTACTTGTATAACCACATGATTGGTTGAGTGGGATGGATAATGAAGTGCTTTGTATAAGTATATCATCACGCTCATAATCTTCATCGTTTCTAGTAATGATTGTTATTACTGCGAGTGCAATAAATCGCACCTTTTTTTGGAGAGTGTTTATATTACGAGTGTCCAAATTTTTTTAGCCATTCCATAATTTGTGTACTTGTACGGATATGCATCAAGAGGAAACAGCACCCAGAAAAGTGTCATACAATTAGTGTTGCACACACATATATATATGTATGTACCACGTACCTGCATTGTATTATGTCGTGAAATCTTTATTTACAACATACAAACGAAGTTAACAACAAAATGGGAAAATGTGAATTAATATTGTTTGCACATTTTTACTCAGAAAATAGTTTCCCATTCAAATTTTGCATGCATGCAATGCGTTATAGCTGCACATTTGAATGCCGGTCGAATTTCGAAGTACCTAATACGGTGGTAGAATATTATTATTACAGTTTGTGATGCGGC
>JAANSN010006139.1:0-11076 GCA_036850665.1 Dicranocentrus wangi
TTAAACTACATTCGAGAATGAGTCCACCCATTTTGTACAATCTTTCGAAATAGACGTAGGTAGACACTATTCCGGTGTTCGCATTCGTATTATGACCTGATCGCTAATGAAACATGACGTAGACGTAACGTAGATAACAAGTTCACAAGTATTCAGCTGTTTTAGTTATGTTGAAATTGAAATGTATTACATTACAATATATTATTATTGGTATAATTACTTATTATATGATACTTGTGTGGTATTATAGACAAATGTATGAGACGAATAAACACGGTTTGTTTGTATGGAATATAAAACTTACGTCCTTTGTATGACTGTTTTGCCCTAGTCCTACCTATAGTTGTAATCTACTAATGCGTTTATGTGACACCTATAAATTGAAAATCCAAGTAATTTTAATTTCATATACACGACTAACTGTCTGCTAATCCATCATCACACGTTTACATGACAATAATTTTAATTTTAGGAACAATCCTAGGTATTATGTAATTGTGATTGTTTTGATTTTGATTGTAATTTTTGATTGATTTTGAAGCACAACAGGCGAGGCTTCATTTCGACAATTCAAGTCGTTTCCTTCCCCTGCCCCACATGAAACCATTTTATTTTCGTTCGCGTCCATATTACTTACAGGCAGAGAGACTAGAAGACGAGACGGATTTTACGGATAGCGAGCGTGGGAGTAGCTGTACGAGTACTTACATTATATGCATGCACCCTGACCCTGCCCTGACTGAACTGAATTCGGAGTGAACAGAGCTATCGATACATAAAAAGGAAATTGGAATTAGGGAAAAGGGACGTACTTTTGCATATCTTACGCGCTTCTTGTGATTTCCTCGTGAGTCGGACGGAGAGACGCTATTCAATCAAGCAGATCAAGCGGACGAGAAGCATCATCGCATCAACTTGCACGGTCGGACGACGGAACGCAGCATTCAACCAGTCAAGTCATCATCGCATCGTTTCCACTTTCCACTCTCATCATATTCATCATCATCTTCAGTATCATATTATCAGTTAGTTTTAGTTAGTCACTCTGACTCTGACTCTGACTGATATTCGACTTCAATTGGGGATACTATTGGATATTAGAAGAGCGGAAGTAGCCAGAAACATTGTGAAGACAGTTCATTTCATGTGCTTTTAACAAAGTATTTGAAAGGTGCGACAAGGTAAGTTTCACACGTGCTCTTGATTTTTTTACTTTTATAAACGGTAACGGTATCAGAAGTCACTCAGCAGCAGTCGGGAATAATCAATCCATTACGTAATTTTCCACTCTGTGTGTGACTGTGACTACTATGATCTTCCTAGTTCCTACTAGTTATCAGTTATCACTTTTAAAATTGTTTCGCGTGTCGCCGTTTTACAATTTTAACCTCTCTTTGAATTAAACTTTTTTTTCTCTGTTGTCTGTGAATTTAGAATCCAAAGTGTTTCCCATCTCTCTGACTTGCCCGTCCTGCAGTTCGAAACTTTGAAAAGGTCACCGGATTTCAGCATCATGGCACAAGCACCTAGTGAAAATGCTCAAGTAGGCGATGGATTTAAATCAGCTTTGAAACCTGAAGGGAGTGAAGAAACCGAAGAGGTCCCGACGACGCAGGAACGCGTTTGTCACCTTCACTCACTTGCGAAGCACCTCCAAGGCTTGTCACTGGAAGAAAATGCTCCTCCAGCCGAAGTTGTGCGTCGTGTTAAAGCTCTGAAAAAGATTCAGATAAATATGACAGAGACGGAGTCTGAATTTTTCAAAGATATGCATGAGCTAGAGGCCAAGTACAGTGAGCGGTATTTACAGTACTTTGAAAAGCGAACTGCCATCGTGTCTGGTAATCATGAACCAACTGACTTTGAATGCGACATATCCGGAATCGCGGGGCAAGGCTCCGATGACAAGGTCTCTGAAGGTGCTACCACTGGTGAGGAGGCAGACAAGGTTAAAGGAATCCCGGATTTTTGGCTCACCATCTTTCGAAATGTGGAGAGATTGCAAGAAATGGTTCACCAACACGACATACCCATTCTGAAGCATCTGACAGACATTAAATATGAGCTAACAAAGGAACCTGCCGGATATAAGCTGCTGTTTTATTTCTCACCAAATGAATATTTTACCAACAACGTGCTAACGAAGACTTACGAGATGAAATTTGATGTGGATCCCAAGGATCCATTCTCCTATGAAGGGCCTGAAATTGTCAAGTGCTCTGGGTGTACTATCGACTGGAAAGAAGGGAAGAATGTGACCGTGCGATTGGTGAAAAAGAAACAAAAGCACAAACAGTCTGGAGCAATCCGTATGGTCAGTAAGGAGGAAGAGATCGAATCCTTTTTTGAATTCTTTAGTCC
This sequence comes from Dicranocentrus wangi, assembly GCA_036850665.1. Lineage (NCBI taxonomy): Eukaryota > Metazoa > Arthropoda > Collembola > Entomobryomorpha > Entomobryidae > Dicranocentrus > Dicranocentrus wangi. The sequence goes on from JAANSN010006139.1 coordinate 2,362, forward strand.
ACCTCAGATGCCGAGTGCTGGAGAAGAATCAGTCGATGAGGAGACTCAGGAAAAACTCACCGCAGATTTTGAAGTTGGTCAGTATCTCAGGGAAAGGATTGTTCCTCGGGCTGTTCTCTACTACACTGGCGAAGCGATGGAGGACGAGTACAGCAGTGAGATGGAGGAAGATGATGACGACGAAGAGGACGAGACAACTGCAACTGATGATGGTGAGACCGAAAGTGAGGCAGCCCCTGAGGAAGAAAGTGAAAAGTAGTAAATTATACACGACTATTATTAACCTATGTGTTCCAATTCCAATGTGGCCCAGTAACGTTACTGATTCTAGTTTTAGTAATGTAAGATCCTAATTGCTAATTCTTCCATAAAATTAAATAGTTTTTAATAGTGTAAGTAATGGTTAATGGCGTGATATAATGTGAAAATTTCCCGTTGTTTGGCTCAAGTATACATTTTAAAATTCACATAGTAAAATAAATTGATAAGAATGGATTTGGTGGTATCCTTTAATGATTTTTATTCGTTTGAATTTCAATAAACAATTTATAGTTCAGCGTACGCATATGCTCACCATACGCATACCCGCAAAAAAGACGCTAGTATGCATGAACGCAGCTCATCGCATCGTCAGTATTTCACTACAGACATTAGGTGACTATCTGTAGGTGTAGATCTATTAGATATGGAAAATAAATTATTACTAATTTTCTGGCTGTAACCGTGTAAGTAGTACGTGTCTACGTGGTTCTCGTAGTTCAAATTAGACATCATTATTCCATTGCGACGAAATGAAAGTTGGTATTGGCATACAATATTTATATATTGGTCTGTAATCTCTCCAGCTATCTTGGTTAGATAGTCCTCTCAAGTAAAGTTGTAAAATCAGTTCCCTCCATGTTGGCTGGCAGTCGTAATCTCTAAGGCAGACTGATGATAGGTCAGTCCAGTACATAACCAAGCTAGTCAGCAGAACCTGGAAATACCTTCTCCTTCCCACGTCATACCCATGGAGAGGACGAGCAGCAGGGACGAAGGTGAAAGGTGCTTGTGTCACAAAACGTGTCAAAAGAGCGACGTCAACAGAGGCAATCAGAAGGAGCGATGGTCACTTTATTAATCAGAATATGAATGATCTGCCAGGGTACAGGGAGTACTGCAAGACCCTGAAAATGCCTTCAAATGATTTCAGTGTTATGAAGTGCATTGGAAGTCTAAGACTGGATTTGGGAGATCAACTGATGTCCAGCAAGTCGAAGTAGAAGACCCCACCACTTGTAGATGATATCGGCAAGCCATACAAGTTATCGAAAAATTTGTCAGAGCCGTTGAAAGATCTTGTGGAGGACGGAGGAGTTGAAAATCACGTACGACTATATACCGAATACATACATATCCAAAACCGTGGGCTTCGGACTTATAGAAAATTGTTGGCCGATTCCTTCTTGAAATGGAACAATGTAAGATTGGCTGATGTAGGGATGGATATAAATTTCAGCAAATACATAGGTAGAGTATGGAGATGTTTCAGAAAGTAAAGCGCTACGGAGGAAATTAAGTTTTGAGTTGTACTGGGATAATGTTTATCCAGAAGCGTGTAACCCGAAGCGGCAGGCAGTATTTGCTGGCATACCTCGGCACGGGTTCGAACAACTATAAAATCATAGATTAGTCTCACTNTTTGTTGTTCGTTTTCGTAGGTAATTGAGAGTTCTGTGAATAGACATTTACTCCTAATGGTTAGTACACACAGCTACTTTTTCCCCGAGAATTTTTCCTGATAATGCACTACTGACTGGTACTAGGTTGATCAAGAAGTGAGAAAGGAGATGGGCTGCAGCTTGGACTACACAGGTAAAACGAATCGCGTCATGAAAGGAACCTCAGGAACCTGCCACGGAGATCGAGGAAATCAGCAGTTTGTGTATCACAATGATGTACGCTAGCCAAGTTAACTGTTCGAGGTCATTTACAAAAGTCGATTAAACCTCAATATTTCAGTTTTCATAGACGGGTGTGCTCAGTGCTCTTCTAACTCAAACACTTGCATGGCAATGGCAAGGAATCGATCCGCAATGATTGCTTGCACTAACCATATAAACCAACGCTTGTGGTTCATAAATCTACGGACTAAAAGACCTCCAATTTCTAATTCTAGCACCCAAACGTATTAATTTCTAATATTGCTTGAAACTAAAGTGTAGAATGATTACAATTATTTATTTAATAGTAGAACCCCAGTTTGAAAAATATCAAATCAACATGTTTATTTATTTCTAGGATATTCAGAAACAACAATACATGACAGTTTAAAAACCGCCAACAGAACAGTTCAACATAATATTAGATTAGAATATACAATACAGAGCATGTAAGACATATACTTTTAGGACAACGCATTATATTAAGGATTACGTTTTAAAGATTATTACGATAACGAATAGGATTTTTCTAGGTAATAAATACAATATGGAGTGTAATAATAATGAAGATAATTAAATTCATGATAATGCTGAAGAAGCTTGAAGTGAAGCAAGAGTTTGTAGTACATTACGCACAGCAGATCGTTTCATTTTTGATCTGACCTGACCTGTCTTCTTAGGTGATAAATTCAGTATCTGGTTACGCTTCAGCCTCTGCTGCGTCAAACGCTTCAAAGCCTCCTGTGCATAGACAACAACAACAAGCGTTTAGGACATATTTTGGGTTGGGAGTGTGCATAGGTAGGTGTGGCAATAACACATAAAGCAAAAAGGTACCACTGTAGCATTTTAAAGCTAGTTATAAAGAGCGCAAAAGATAACCCTCTGTTTCTGCTGTCAAGCCCAGGATCTCGTCCAAAGTGTATCCTTGCGTCATCTCCTTAAAAACTTTCATTTCCTCTTTGAATATGTCCTCGAATGACACCGTACTGTCACGTTCTTCCGGCGCAATGAAAAGGTTGTAGAAACTTTCGTAGATGTCAGATGATTTTACTCTAATCGTTTTAGAGCTTACTTCAAATTCCAACTAGAAAGAACATTAACAAATTCATAATAATAAAAGTCTACTTTATTCTGTGCAGTTTGTGCTTGTGCTACACCCACCAACTGTTCTTCGTTCATTTCCCAATTTTCCACGTTTCCTACGTAGTTTCTTAACTGAAAGCAAAGATTCATATACTTGTTAGATTACGTAATTATTAGTGCATGAATTCACTCTTAAGTGTATTTAAAAGATTGGTCATACTCTGGCAACCGTTCTGACGACTTCAGGATGCTTTTTTAAAATTAATGCTGTAAGATCATGACTTCCCAGTCGGTCAAGTAACTCAATAGCTCGGTAACAATCAGCTTGCCTTTCAGTCAAACAACTGACGATCTCTCCTATAATTTCAATCACTTCTCCCTCCATTTTTAAGGCCCTTGATATTAAAAACATTAAATAATGACATAAAGCAATCATAAAACAGTTTATGATAAGGTAAAGTGTGACTAGTTGCACGTCAAATACTGACTACAGTGATTACAAAAGTACACTTGACTCCGTACTATTTACTCTCTCACTATTTCACAGAAGATGATTACATATACGTAGTTGTTCGATGCAATCGCACAGAACGTTCGTACTTCCAACAGCCCTGTCGGCAGCATCATTTATTTAATTTAGGGATCTTTAGTAATTTTGAAGTAATATGCTTGACGCCAAAATCAAAACTAAATCCCGTCATAACTAATTGTAAGTCATATTTGAGCCCTTTTGTCAACGCTTTGAGTGAACAAGTGAATTGCTACCTCCCTCCCAACTCCCTAGTACCATACATATAATATATACCTAATTTGGGCTGCTCGTCGTTCCCTCTGCGAAGCTTCTTCAGGATCAAACTCTTCCTTGATTTCTTCCATGATTTCTTGTATTGTCTCATGGCTCTCCTGATCACCTTGCTCAAGGTCTTCTTTAATTTTAGCAATACCCTCTAAGTTATTCTCATACTCCTGGCGTTCTTCCTCGGTCTACAAGTAAAACAAAACCATCCTGAATGTATTGTCTCATGGCTCTCCTGATCACCTTGCTCAAGGTCTTCTTTAATTTTAGCAATACCCTCTAAGTTATTCTCATACTCCTGGCGTTCTTCCTCGGTCTACAAGTAAAACAAAATCATCCTGAATTAGATCGACTCACAGAAAACTCCAATGACAAAGACCAAATTAATTTACAGAATATTAAAATACCTCAAACTCCTGCCTGTTTTCCAATCGCAATTCAAATGGCTGCCCCTCTTTATCAGTGAATGAAATTTTTGTCTCGTCTTATGTTAAAAAGGAATAAAGTTAATATTTTAAAAAAAAAGTAGTTCAAGTTTCGACTTTCAGTTTTAGTAGTACAATTTATTTAGAATTACCAATTATCTCTGAATAGCGGCTTGCTGTGTCATCCATCTCGGAATTTTTTTCCATTTCGGATTCATCATCTCCATCGTCCAACAACCCATCTCCTTCAGACTCGTTTGAAGATCCCACACTGTCCTTAACATTTTCCTTATCATCAGTTTCAACTTCGTCCGCGGTAATATTGAGGATGGGTGGAGAATCCCCTTCTGAATCTATCATCTTGGACAGCATCCTGTTTAGCTTGCTGCCTCAATGCTGGTGCACGTCGTCCCGTGGTGGGTGGTGCTGAAGCGGAAGTAGATGCTGGTATAAGAGCTGGTAGCGCCTTTTTAGCAGCAGTAGGAGCAGTTTCAGATTTTCTTTGAGCAGCTGGTACAGCAGCTGCGGCGGGTCTCAAAGCAGGAGCCTTGGGGATCGGCGAAGAAATATCAGGAGATACCCTACCAGATGCTGGAGGTTTACTTGGGGCACCTTTTCCCTTCCCAATGACCATTCTTGGTCTCACAGGTTCCTTGACTTCAGCGGGTGACGGTACACTCTGATGAATTAAATTGAATTGCTATATAGTGAACCTTTTTTGTCTTTGTCAAGAAGAATCAAATCAAAATCTACCTTCGGAGCAGGTGGAGTTTTCGCACCGCGCCTTGCTCTTTTGGATGGAGGCCCTTCAACGGCTTCATCCTGGTTCGCGGCACCTTTGCCAGTTACTGGAGAAGGAATTTCATCGTCAGCAAACCGTTTCGGTTTGATTTTACGCCCACTTCGACTAACCATCTCTGTGGTAGGAGGTGCAGCTCCTGCAGGAGTGCTAACTTCAGTCGCTGAAGACGTAGAACTAATAGAGTCCCGCTTTGACAATGAAGCCTTACTGCCTCTTCGACCTTTAGGTTGCTAAATCACGAAAATTACAATTATGGTATAAAGTTTTAAAGTTATACTAAAGTACTTGCCGCAATCAATACCAACAGAACTGACTGATAGTAAGTGATACACACTTACAAGTGATAGCAAAATATTGCCACAGCTAACAAAATTATACGAAAATCGTAAGGATTCCCTTAGCATTACCTATCGTATCGTAATTGTTCTACAGTTCTAGACTTCTAGATTAATATGGAGAATGAATGGTCTAGTACAGTACACGTAAGCAAACGCACAACCCTGACATATACATATTGCACTTATGAGTGTAAGTGTAGGTATACATAGTAGGTATATATTTAATAGGAAATTGGCTCTAGTTCAAAACTAAACTTGTACAATGGGAATAAACAGCGTTGCGAATAACATGTACTTGTCCATATTATGTACATGCACATTTTTGTCGAGTCAAGTTCTTGACCTGGGAATTCGCCTGACTAATGTTTAATTAATTTTTTCGAGATATTGGTATTACCTCTGCCTTTCCGTTCTGGTTGGAATTCGAAGAGCCGTTAGCCGACTTCTCCTTAGTCAAAACAGGTGGCTGTGAAGGCCCTTCATCAATCATTAGTTCGCCATCCCCGTCTGTGTCTGGGTCAGCTTCCACTGGCTAAATTTAAATGAATCACACAATCACCTTCCTTGCACTATTCCATGAATTTTTAATTCTGCTGATTGCACGCAGGACAAATCTCCACTAAAGTTGTTTCTCTTTGTTATTGTTGGATTTACCTTAACCTGCTCTTCTGGCTCATCTTCAACAGGGAGAGGTCCAGAATCTCCGATAGGAGTGTTACTTTCAATTTCTTCCATTGCTTCCTTCCATCTCTGACTACTTTTCGGTTTGCCGTATTTTGCCTTATTGTCATCATTATAGACGAACATACTATCTGGTTTCACATTACTCCTACGAAATTAAAACAAGACAATTGACAATAATGACAATATCAATAATACGAGGAACGATGTGACGTAACTTATTAGTTTTCTGAGAATTTTGGCCATTCAGTATAAAACAATAGGGTCATTTAATTGTGAATGCACAATTGACAATAATAATGCCACTGCAAAATAATCTCGAGCTTTCCAGTCGTCTCGTAAACTTTAGTTCGTAGTTTTACCTTTAGCTCACCGCTTCCCTACTCTTTAGAATTTGATAAGCAAGCATTCATTCAAAATTCGCAATGAATTCTTACGTGTCGTAGGTTCCATAAAATTGGATGAAATAAGCCTCCGCCTTTCCTTCAGCTCGGTTAATAACCTAAAATTCCAAAGCAATCAAATCGGAAATCACGGAAATGCACGAGCGATGCACGCTTATCATTAACGCAGTAACTATTTAACTATTAATGGTCACAGCTGATTAGACTGTACCTTTGCAGGCCACGGTGGCCATCCCTTGATTTTGGCAAAAACTCGGTCCCCAGTTTTAAACTTGTCAGCCATATTCTTTCCGGAAGTCCTTCTAGTCGTCGTGATGACTTGTTTTGAGGGTGATTGGCTTTTCTTTTAATTATTCCTGGTCTGCGGCTGGCTCCTGCTACTAGTGCTGGAGTGCTGGAGGAGGCCAAAACTCCAGACTTTTGTTACAAAAACAAAATCCCCAACCAAACCAAAATACACTCAAACTATGGGCCCATCCACTAAATAATTAATTTTTCCCAAAAGAAGGAGACGCACACACTCGTCACTCCAGTATGTATATTTAATGAATGAGTCAGAGAGTGAGCACTGGCCGTGCTTTTAGCAATAATAATGCTACCTAATAACATACGTAATAATTTTTGTTATCATTAACAATACTTAAATACTTAATTTATCGAGCTAATTATTATTGTTGATATTTTAGTAGTTTCCGAGAATAGGAAATTGAGTAGCGAGCGAGCTCGCGACGCGACGAACACCTAAAAAAAATACCTAGCTAGGTAGATAGATAGGTAAAGGTAATTGATATAATAATGCACCAAAAAGTACGCTGATCTCTGCTCTGCTCTACTAATAAGAAAAGAATATTATGGGAACAGGGGAAACAAACCCATAAAAAGCCAAACAAAAGTTGCTCTTTCCCGTTCCGCGGCTATGCGGTGTCTCACCTCCACACTCGATGGCCACCTCTCCCTCCACTCCACTCCACTCCACTCCACTCCACATCCACACTCAACACAACACTATACTATACTATACTATACTATACTACAATATCTCACTGCACTCATTCAATCGCAGATTCCCAATTCCCAACCAACTTGCACATATAATAGCAGCAGTAGCAGGTGGACAGACAACAAAGGCTAATATAGAAAAAGAGGAGGATTTGGATATTTCGATATAAAAATATTTGGATCTGGTCTGGATCCTGGATCTCATTTGCTGAGGCGATACGTATAATAAAATTAATAAAATAAAAATAATGTATATGGATGATTGATTGATAATTGAAAGGCGTGGCAAACAAACGGGAGGATGATGTGATGGATGCCTAAAAAAAGCGTAATCCTACATTATTTCCCCATCCACATACAACACAACACAACATATTAAATACCGATAGACATAATTTTTAGTTTTTTAGATCATAATTAGCAGAGGACAACCACATGTCCTTCCGCCCGTGTGTCATGTGTGTCATTCAAGAATGCATTTTACAATCAAAAATAGTATAAATAAAATAGAGGTCGGCCGACACAAATGAATAGTGCTATTTGCAGTTTGCAGTACTGCAGTTGCACCACCGTGTTGACTTTGACTGACTGACTGACTGACTACTACTTTCTTCCTATTCTTACTTTCGCATGAGTCAACTTTTCAATTTCAACTCTTCCTTCGGCACCTTCACTCTTCTTCTCAGGTTCTCAGCAACTTTTTTTTTTACGTAAGTAAGTAATTAAGTAATTATTAATGCTTTTACGAGAGCTACCTTTCTTTCAGACTCTTCACTCAATCTCCTCATAATTATTATTGTTTAATCATTCAATCATTTTCATAATGGCCATTAATTATCCATTATTATTGAATAGGCTACACAGGCATACAACGTCAGCAAATTCCAAGTTCCAATCCAACTCGATCTACTCAGATAGTAGGCAGGTAGGTCCGTCCGCAGGTCTCATTGTCACTCAGGTGCTACATATTTGTGCAAGTGGGTAAGTAAAACTCAAATTGACCGTGTACTTTACGGGGTGGTTTGAATTTTAAAGTTGGCTGAAAGAAAGCTAATTTACTTTCTTTCTGGACGATTATAATAATTATATAACTATAGTCCGATTGAAGGTGTGCCGTGTGCAGATAGTGTAAGTTTTTAGGTCGGATTAGCTCCTTTGGGGTTTCGCCCGCGCCGATGCGATTTCTAGCACCAGTTGGAGTGTGAGTTATGCTACAGCATACAAAGTTCCGTTGTTCATTTATGCTACATCCTGGAATCCCT
>JAANSN010006140.1:0-11075 GCA_036850665.1 Dicranocentrus wangi
TAAGTGGTTTTCGAAACTGCTGTTTCAGAGTTTTCAGAAACTTTATGAGTATTTGTGTGGTGTTGGAGACTGCTGGAAATGAATTGATGCTTTGCTGTAAAGTTAGACTTTCTTTTATACTGACTGATTCCATACTACTATTATTATATGGCATAATACGAGTATGAAGCAAAAGGAATACATTTGAGTCCTCTTTAAAGATTAGTACGGATGGTGTAAGTTTCAGGTGGGACTTCCCAGAAAGGGGTTTTAGTGATTTTACCCTGTGCAGATTCGGTCGGTCAAGGGTTTCCCCATGCCTAAGCTATTTTTAGTTCCGTTTACATGCAACATGAAGAACCCTTCCCTCAATGCCTATGCCTTCCTCTTCTCTTTCATGTGACATGCCGCATACACAAAATTAAATAAACGATTGTACCTGGATTTCCCTACACATCTTTTAATTTTAGGTTTTTCACCAACTACCATATCTATTCTGCAAAGACCTGTCTGTTAAGTGATGTGCTTGGTTTTTAGCAAATAACTTTTTGGCGCACTAGTTAAGCATCCAATTTGTAGTCCAATATTCAATTCCTTTACAATAGGAATTTTATGTGCTAGACGGCTTACGACATTTAAAGGGTTTATTATATAAAAAAGCTTGAAGTACTTGAAAAGTAGAATGGCATTGATTAATTGCACTGGTTTTTTGAGTTCCGACCGATCGATGAATACCATCCTGCGTCCCCACAGCTTTTGTCATATTCGTAGTCATACTGAATTATCAATCCAATTTAAAAATGTGGGAATGCTGGTATAAACTCCTGGCATGTCCTGACGGCCGCATCCAATCCCAAAGGACACCACCCCCACAATATTCCATTGCTCCTGAACTTTAAAAATGAAAATAAAATTAAAAATAAAAGATTATACGTAGAATTTCCCAACACAGCGTCTTTTATATTTAGGTTGTACATCAACTACTGCAGCATAACATAACTTTCAATAATGATGCTTATCTATTTGGTGATGTACGCGATGGTTTTTTAACAAATAACTTTTTGACGCATTAGTTAGCATCCAATGGTAGTAATATTTCAGTTAATTGAATTTCTTAATCAATCCAATTTTTCATGATCTTCATGCAACATGGTAATGGAACATGTGACAGAGGAACCCTCGCCCGATGCCTACCTTTTCTCTTTCATGTGACAAGCCTCAGCAGATACCAAATTAAGTAAAACGTTACACGTGGAATTTGTCACCCTTAAACTCTCACATTTAGCTCACATTTAGCTCCATTTCGTAGAGGTCTGCTATCTGATTAGTGATGTAATTCTGATAGTTGTTTAATAATTATTTTTTTGGCGCATTAGTTAATCACACTATTTATCAAATTTAATTTAGATGAATTTCCTAATCAATCCAATATTTAGAGTGTTTTGATTGTTTAGCACGGACAATTTCATTAGTCGGTGGGGATGATCAATGATCATGCAATTAAATAATTAAGCAAAAGTACCTCAATTCACTAGCTTGACATGCACATTGTCATTGAACGAAGGTCAAAATACAATGATCACTTAAACTTCACCGTCATGTCATTATAGATTTTGTGACTTTGCCGTAAAATTGTATACTTAATCCAGATACCAGCCGGTGCGTTTCTGCTCACCTGCTATAATTATTTAGGCCGAAAGCAGAACTCCCTTGTGTATCCTGTAACCGTAAAATTGTATACTTAATCCAGATACCAGCCGGTGCGTTTCTGCTCACCTGCTATAATTATTTAGGCCGAAAGCAGAACTCCCTTGTGTATCCGGTACATGTCAAATCGGGATATATTTCTATGTAACTTGCGTAAGTATAAAATAATATTATTAGCTATGAAGAATACGAAGAACGTGTCGAATGTTTACCAATTCCCATATTTGATGCATTAGCAGATTGTTGGAACGATTACGTGTATACTTATACTCCGTTGTTCTCACCCTGTTTCAAGTTGAAGACCGAAATTGGCCAAAACAATGCAACCCTGCGACATGCTAAAAGCAGATATGTCAATACCACACAATCCGATGAGGTAATTAAATGAATGAACAATTAGGAAATTGATGTAAACATTTATAACAAAAAATTTGGTTAGAAAAAAGGAAGTTTTGCAAAGTTCAGCCGGGCAGTCATTGCAAAGTCCACCAAAGCCACTTTTGAACGGGTATCTCAAAATGTTTAGAATAATTCGCAGAAAAGTTCAACAAAATTCGGAAGGTGCACCTTTGGAAAAACTTCAAAGCGTATTTCAGTTCGCCTTAACCCCTTGTCAGCGCCTCGGCTACTGCATTTTCACACTGGATTCCACAAACGAGCTCCATTTCTCCTTCATTAGCCTTCCCAGTTTCCCACATTTTTTGTTCTTTTTCGCTACATTTGTACCACAGTATGTATACTATCTTACCAATTCTCTAGATATGTTTTAAATGATTTGTTTGGAGATCAAGGTCAGATTNATATGTTTTAAATGATTTGTTTGGAGATCAAGGTCAGATTGAATTCTTCACGAGTGCATTGATTTCCTGTAACACATTCTTTGCTAGTTTGATGTGGTTGCTTTTGGTGTACATAAATCGACACAAAATCATCCGTTTTCAAAAGAATTTCACTCAGTTCATCATCAAAATAGCGTCTACTTCGGCTGGTGTTCAAGTCGCGTACGTCAATTCACTTGACACTGCCTCAAAGTGTCTGCGAAGATTAAAAACGCTCGTGAATTCAATATTTTACTACTACGCTGTAAATGCCATTTTATGGCTGGCTGTAGTATACTTTTGGCAACCGGATCTGATAAAAAAGTGGTCATGGAGGTTTTATTGGCTCCCCCCATTCTTGTGTTTATGGTCATCTTCGTTAAGTCATTGCCTTCTCATAAACCTCTGGCTAATCACGATCCTCTACTGTTTTAAAATGTGTGCATCAATGTTGCACACACTGATTGCGGAAATTGCAAGAGGAGATAAGAGTGAGGAAGGAATGCTACAAATTTTAGGGCATGTACAGGAGTTGGAGGACATTTTGAAACAATTTAATCACGCGTTTGGCCCTTGTTTTGCGGTGAACATACTGTCCACCATTGTCCAAATTACTGTGTCTGCATTTCAAATGATTTTGTGGATTGTCGAGGATAATATTGGCGCAGCATTTACTTATTTCTTGGTAGTAGCACTCAATGGAGGCTTCATCTTAACAATTTTTAATGTAGCAGATAGCTTTCAAAGCAAAGTAAGTTGAACCAAAAAATTTTCAAAATTATCCGCTATAAAAAGGTTTATAATTATTACGTAGCTGAACTTTTTAATTCGTCTGGTCAGGCAAAAAGACTTGCAGGGATTGAACGAGAAGAGGGGGACTATGGACTTTCATGTTGTGCTAAAATGAAGGTGCCTTCTACATTTATGAACTAATTTACATTTTGAAATTTTAAGTTTATGTTCCAACTTGAAAATAGGTTGTAGTCCATTGGATCAAAGCGCTAAAGGACCCAATGTGCATTATGCCTGGATCGCTTTTCAAAATAAATCGACAAAGTTTGACGGCGGTATAGTAATTACTTGTTTTGTGGCAGTTGAATATACTGTACAGGTAATTCGTACAAACAGTAACCTGTGTTGGGAAATTTTGCAGATAATAAGCACAATAACGACTTATGTAATAGTCATCCTCCAATTCCGCCGAGATGAAGAAAAACCACGAAAGCAAGGCTTGGTCCAGGGATGGGGTTAAAGAAGTGGCGCAAATGTCCCTGAAGTGGTAGATGCAGCTTATATATCGTATATTTGTATTTCGTATTACCATAAAATATTATTATTCCAGAAAATACAGGATTTCGATTCGCATGACGCATCCTACATATTTATTCTATACATACCTAAAAATAAGACAACTTCGTCAAAAGTATAATATCAAAGGAGTACAAGTTTTTTAGAAATCGAAAAGTAATAATAATCCGTGATCTTGCCTGTTTGTATAAAAGGCAAGATATTTCTTATGCAGAAATCAATAGTTGCGTTTACACACATAATATGTAGTTTATGCAATGTAGTTTTGATTTGACTTGAGCTACGCGTAAGTACCAAATCAATATTTTAAAAGACTAGTTAAATAGTATATACGAGGTGGCATGCGGCGACCGACCTACAACAGCTATTAGCAGTATTAGTTTTAAAACTCTGAGTTATCGACAAGTTCCCAGTCTTCATCCTCTTCATCAAGGACGATTCTAGAAGAGCTCCGACTTGAATGTTCGCTACCACTTCCGAATCCCTTAAACTTCATGACTTTCTTGGAATGCTTCAACAAGTAGCCCTCACTGTTTAGTGCCCAAAGCTCATCACACAAAGACACTGAAAAATATATATGAAACATCAAGTATACTGGATATATAGAAACCAACCCGGCAAAAATATATTTAGCCATGAATATTGCAGATTTTCAAAAAAAAAGTGATATTGATGGAGGTCTATGAATTTACCAGATATGGCCAATGCAGATCCTGGAATTTTCCTCCAGTAGTCTCCGACGAAATTTGTTTTGGTAATACCATGTCGTCGATAGATCTCTCCAGTCGAGGATAAAGCCCATACGGCAGTATCACTAAAAATAGCGTTTTCATTCTATTACATTATAGAATTTGTCGCATAAAGGAAAATTAGGTAAAAAAAACTAAGTAATACAGATTTGTCTAACCTTATGGAAAGCATCACAGCGTCTATCCCTTTCACCAGCAACCACCCAGTCCCAATTGGATAGTCTGGATAAACAGCTTGTCTAACATATACTCGTTTCCCGTTATCCAACGCCCACACCATATTGTCGTTGGCACCAACGTAAACCTACACAATGATTACACTTTTTTAGTCTAATCGGTGAAACCCACCACTCCACATACATTCTGTGGGTGGTTCAGCTTCTTCTCCCATATTAAAATGTTCAATTTATATTTACCTTTTTAAAGACCCCTTTACAGCACACCGAAGATTCCACCTTGTTCCACGCTGGCGACATATCCTGAGCCCCGGGAGGTCGTAAGCTGCCTATTCGCATGTAAACTTCGCCCCGCTCATCAACAGCCCAAACAACCTCAGATCCACACGAGATGTGCACAAAAGTGGTGGATTTTAGAGTGGACAAACTGATCTGCCTCCATTCAGTTCCAACACTATCAGAACTTGTAATGTTGCATCGCCCATATATATCACCAGTAGACGTCAGGGCCCAAAGTGCTTCTGGCGCGAGGGCGACGTCAATTAATTGCCCTTCAGTAAACATTGGCAGATCCACTTGCTATAAATGTGACAAAATTTATTATCAAGTATAATGTTCCACGGTATTGATTCTTAATTACACTTATTGCTATCTAACATACTAGCTCTTATCTGTATAATAACGGACCTGTAGCTTGCCTCCAGCTTGAGGTATATAGAATAAATACCCCTTGGCGTCTGTAATCCACAGATTACCATGCCCCTCATAAATGCTGTTTGCGAAAATATTTGACCAATTTGAAGGTATCATAGTACCACGGTCAAATACGGAGTGGTCTCCAGCAATGTCCTAGGGAAAAATGACAATGTTTATTTTAACTATTTAAATTAAAGCAGCTATTTTACGTAGCACACGTAGCATAATATGAATATACTAATCAATTCTGTACCTGTAACAGAGTTTCTGTTGCCAAAAATCATTGGAGACTGGGCGGCTCCAAACCACACGGAATTTTGGGAACTACACAATGCAAGGATGGACTTGGGCAGCAAGCTTTTGAAAGGTTTGCTGACCTGCTCTTTGATACTGTTGAGTAGCACGGACCTAGGCTGAACCTGAGGGTAAATAACACAATTGCTCACAGACACCTTCCACGGGATCCATGTCCCTTTGGTGTCCGGCTCATCGTACGTAAAATACAAATTCGCACTAGAATCTGCAAACCACACACTGGCAACGCCATCCTCCCTTATTTCTCCCGATGAAATGGAGCAGGCTGCTGCCAACGCCGTACCAGTACTCCACTTAAGTTCTATCCAGTCACGACCTTTCGGATTCAAACTGGATGTGTCAGTTCTTAAAACAACCCGCCCGTCCGTGGTCAGCGCCCAAAGTTTGGTGCCGCAACATGTCACCTCCTGGATGGGCCAGGGCGTGTAAACCTTTTCGAAATACGGAATCAACTTAGACTCCAACATTCCCGTGCAAAACTCCAACGAGCCGTCGCACTTGACCACCCATCCAAACGACTTTTGAACAGTTGCACTAGCCACATCTCTTTTCTGTGTTAGTTTGCTCCACTGCTCGCCACTTTCACTTACAGGGCCAGTGATAGAGGGGTTCGTCAACGAGTAAAGGTCCCCTTTGTATATTCTCCACACCACAGAACCACACGGGGAAAGGGACATTGCGGAGGCGGAGTAGCTGGTGGACGTCCATTGAAGATTGACAGCGTCAAACGGAG
The DNA here is from genome assembly GCA_036850665.1 of Dicranocentrus wangi. Lineage (NCBI taxonomy): Eukaryota > Metazoa > Arthropoda > Collembola > Entomobryomorpha > Entomobryidae > Dicranocentrus > Dicranocentrus wangi. The sequence goes on from JAANSN010006140.1 coordinate 6,482, forward strand.
CAAAGTATACCACCCCTTTGCACCCCACGCAGAGAATGTAATAGTCACACATTGTGATTTGCGTGATGGGCCCAGGCAGCCTCCATCTTCTCCAGTGCTCATCGGTCACGATTTTTGACTCAACAATGGAATCAAGCTCCTCCATCGTTGACGATGTGCCAGAGGACTGCGTTTCAGTGCTTAGCTCTTTGGAGTTTTGCAAGTCCTCTTCACACTTCTGACGAAGTTGAGCAGTTTTTACTGTTTATTGGCAATTGTTGCTCCTTCCCTCGCTCTTTTGCTGTAGCGTCTTCGCCATTGTTGCCATTCACCTGATTGCTATTGCTAATTGCAGTGTTTCCACTAATCCCTCCGCTAGCATAGCTACTGCCGGAAGGGGGTCCAAAACTCAAAACGGAGGTAAATGAGTCCTTATTTCTGTACCTTGTGTAAATGTCCATATAATATCGATCATCATCCGTTTCTGAAGAGTCAGTCATGTCATCTTGAGCCCCTACTGATGTTTTCGAATCACGAAACCTTTCTCTCTATAACAGTAGCTATGGATAGGCTTTGCTCAGTAGACAGGTCTCCTCTGGAATCGGCGCCGTCCTCATCCCCATCCGATGGAGCACAACGGAAATCAACTAGCGTCGAAATACTGGATCTGCTCTCCCCCTCCGCTCCCTCCCCTTTTGTGTTTCGAGAAAGATTCACTTTCCAGTCATTGTCATTCTTTGTTTCAATAGGCCCTGTTGTGTGTCCCGCTACTTCATCGAAAAGTTCATCAGGCACCACTGAGGCAGGCAATAACTCTGGCCATTTCAACCGCCTTGCGAGCAGTTCCTCTTTCAGATGCAACTCTTCTGTTGTGATCCCCTTGTTTGGAAGTAAGGTTCCAATAGTCCAGCTTTGAGAGAGGGAGACGGGGAACCCGGGCTGTTCTCGAGGTTCCGACATGATCCCCTCACTGCCTGAGTTGCTGCTGGACAGAGTGTGATCTGACTTGAAGGAGAGTTTACGAATGGAGGATGAGGTAGACGCTGAGGACGAAATTCCACCTCCTTGACCCGTACTAACATTATTATCACTTCCTGACGTGTTTGAGTAGGCGCTACTGACACTGACCGTGTCAGACGCGATATCACTAGCTCCACATGGTATTCCACTAACTTCATCTACAGCATCTTTTACACCACCACCACCGGTGGCTTTCTTTCGTCGAGTGTTGTTGGAAGGCTTTTTCCCTCGCTTTATCTTCGCTTCAACAACCACGTCCTCGAATGGCAAATTACTGATTTTCTGGAATCGTTCTGGTTCCGGAACAAACACGGGTGGTCCCACTTCTAAGGGATTCAGAAATTTCGAGTCCGAATCTCCAAATAGTTCACTTTCTTCCACTGCGTAGGCCACATGGGCCGGCGACATATTTTCCATCACAAGTTTTTGTCCGTCTTCTATGTCCACATCTGCTTCGATCGCAGTTTTGATAGTATTAATTAGTGTCGAGTTGATGACTTTGGATGATGTTTCTTTAAACTTTGAGGTCAAAAAGTGGATGGGTTCTTGAGGGAATCGGAAGTCTGAGATGGAAGCACTCATAATATCAGGTATATTTTTTATTCCAGCCGAAATCTCGTCATAAGGATTCTGGAATGTGCTTGTTGAACTAGGGTTAGTACTATTATTATTATTACTATTATTATTTGCATTTGTATAGTTTGAACTGCTGCCTAAATAATAGTTTGGGGTTAGATTTGCAAATTTATCGGGTTTGGCACTTAGTCGTATCACGTTACGGGGGGATTCCAAAATAAAAATTTCATCCTTATTCACGGCTATGTCGAGTATTGACCGAAGTTCTGTACAAGTTCCTAAAACTACAGTGTTTCGAGCGTCAATCACGTGCAAAATATCTTTGTAATAAGTCACCAGGTAATCTTTCATAAAGCGAAATAAACGAGTGAACTGCACGTCCTGCGAGAGTTGACGGGGAGACTTGACGGGTTTTATCACATGAATTACTGGTTGCGAGCTGGACAGCATCAGTTCCTAAATTGAGAAGAAAAAAAAAGTTTATTTACCTGACTGATTGTGAGTTGAGTTGAGTAGTGGTAGTTTAAGATTCATGTACGTAATTACAGGTGACGAAAATGAGAATATAAGTTTACCTTAAGTTTTATTGTATGTTGAACTACGCCGGATAAATTTGCTACCCACAGACGTGCTCCAGGTCGCGCAGAATAGATTTGAGGAGATTCTTCCCACGCTGAGCTTACAATAAGGCCACCAAATTTTCCCATTCTGTTAATTAGACAGAAGGAAGAAATTATAAGAACCTTTACACTAGAGTACAAATAAATTTTTTAAAAATCCGTGTACTTACACTTTTCTCTCCAGCGAGCCAACTTTGTTGAAACTTTTACTTTCCAATGAGTAAATGATTGATCGGAATGTTGAACAAATTAGAAGATTTCGACGAGCGTAGCTTAACTGAACGATTTCGTAGTTTTCGCACATTAGTATTGAGGAACGAATTTGGACCTGTCACATACATACAAGAAGGACATTTGGAGTAACAAACCTATGTGGTATTTGCCAGGTAGGGTTTGGTTGAAAAACTTTGATGCGACCACTTACTAGATCATAATCAATATCTGTAACTACAATATGACCTGTTTGGTCACCACTGAATAGTTTCATCCCGTTTCTACTCCATTCAAGAGCAGTGATAGCTCCTTTGTGTAAATCTTGAATGAGAAACCTCTGCGACTTCTGCAAAACAAAATATCCATTTACAGTCAGACAACAGCGACTATTTACAATCTTCTTTATAGATCGTATTAACACAAACAGTAGGTAAAATTATAAAAAGTGCTTGTACCTTTGTATTTCTCTGATAAATATCAGCAGCTCCACTTGAGTCTGAAGTTGATTTTCTCGGGATTTGAAATATTGTTACAATTCCATCCTGGTTTCCAGCTGCAATCATGTAGTCAACTGTAGAAATACAGCTTAACGATGTAACTGCGTTCAGACCCTATAAGAACAGAGAATATGGAACAATAATAGTCTTATTCTATTTAACTACAAATCCCTGTGATAATTCATATTTAGAAATATAAAAATTTTCTCACCTCGCATCTTAGCCTATCCAACATGTCCATTTTCCTGTCGTACCAATACACAACCCCAACATTTGTCCCAATCACTAGAATCTCGTCGCATCCGCTTATCGTAGAAATGCATGTTAGCTTCAGGTCGAAAGTGTTCAGTCCCTTTTGAGCTTTCACGGGGATCCTTGCCAGTAGGTTTATCAGAGTGGTCCATTCCTTCATTTGAAAGTGCTGCTGATTACTCGGGCCCCCCACTTCCTGCGACATTTCCTGTGATCTCTCCAGCGGAGTTGTGCAAGCACTACTGCTTTGCCCAGACTGGTCCCCCTCATTTTGAACATCAGCTACTCCTTCCGTCTTTGCATCATCATCTATATCCACCACCTTGACACTGATTACGGCCTCTTCCGATAAGGAACTTTGTAGCGCATCCAAATTCTCGTTATCCAAATTCATTCCATTTGACATGGTTTACATATAGTTTTTACACCTTTTCAACGTGGAGCCTTATTTCTCGCTACTGAATAAAACCAAAATGAAGAGACTTCAAAAGAACACCACGACTGACATTACACGACACACGTCAAGGTATTAAACGTCCTGTGCCTGTCAGACATATGAGATGAGAGTTGAAGTTGTCTAGTTTTAAAAAAATAGGTTATATCCACTTCCTCCTGTCAACGTCAACGTTATATTTTCCAGTTTAAAACAATGTATAAAGCATAAAGCATTGGTTAAATCACTATCCCCAATCACGTCATTGTTGTAATGTTGTCGCACAACTCTGCACTCTGTTTTACTCTCTATATCATAGCTTCATCAAAAAAGCAAATATTTGTGTTGCTTCGGAGTTCCACATTTCCTCCAGTCCAGAGATGAATGTACAACAGTAAAAGATTAATATTATTGAGTTGAAAACTTAATCTGGCTATTATTTTGAGAGAGTGTCCGAGGATTTCATTTGTTATGATATAGTGGTCTGGTATGCATGTTGAATTGCATGTTATATTATGTTGCTTTATGTTTACCAGATCCATGTTTCTAACCATATGCAGAGATAATACATATGTTATATGATATGTAGTGTACTATTGGTATTGTGTTTTAGAGAGGATCTCATTCATGCCACACAATTTACACCTCGTTATATGTAAGTATATATCCACAACCCACAACCACTGCCGCTGTTCATATGTGTATCTTTCTGTATCTATCTTGCTGTTTGCACTTTAAGTAATGCATGCACATCTGCTGTTTACAAAGACCAAAATCATACAAAATGTGTGCTCTTTTTTTCTGGCATTATTATTACATGTGTCCATGAATGATGGATGATGGCATACGCATACGCAACGTAAATGCACAAGGCACTCGTTGAGAAAATCTGAATGGGCCACGATTTTTTTTATGTGTAAAAGAAGGTTGATTTCGAAACGGAAAAGTATGACGTGAGATGCGACAGAAAATGATGAATTTTTGTCACTCGCCGCGCCACCCCC
>JAANSN010006141.1:0-11073 GCA_036850665.1 Dicranocentrus wangi
ACTACTGTAGTTATAATGTTAATAGCTGCAATAAAATGAGTAAAGGGGAAGCTCAATTCCGTCGCACAATTAAGGCCAGCACTGATCACTGGGCGTTTCCAAGTTTTCGCGCAGAGAGAGTTTATTTTTTAGTTGCTTTTTACGCTGGACTCGTTGAAAATGAGGATTGTGTTGATGTTCGTAATACAGCTTTGTAGTACCGACCTCACAACTGCAACTAGCATCAAGCAGCCAACCGACAGGCTTTACAAGGAATGGCTGGTAAGTATAAAACAAGCCGACCAATCCTCTTTCTCTCTGGTCTTTTCCTACCTAACCTAAACATTTAATTGCAATTTTTTCTTAAAATAGAAATTTGGAAGAGATGGGGGGTGGGTGTATAAACTAACCTGGCCAAGGCTACACACAATTCCATACGGCCTTGGTTTTGGTGACCTACTATTTGGACAGGAGCGACTCCTTGAGGACAAAAGTGAGTCGGACCTTGAGGGGATGTGGAAATTGACGGAGTTTGCCAAATACTGCTTTGCGGATACTAACAAGAAAAAGAATCCGAAGGATAGGGTATCGTCTGCAAAACGTCATTTTTTTTTAAATTTCAGAAAGCATTGCACAATTCTTATTTCTTAAATCTGTGTCACTATTGATGATTCTTCGTTTTCCAGGATGAAGCCTGGCTAGGCTGTTATAAGATGTGCATTATGGAAGAGTTGAAAATTCTGGAGAGCCCTTGGGACCAAAAGAATCCCACCGTCCCGGCTAATCTTGACGAGGTCATTTCTGCAATGAAAAGTATCCTGACCGACAAAACTAATCCGGGTGGAGCTAACGTGAGTGTAGAACTTGTCGCAGAAGCGATTGCAAATACTTTTGTCACCCGAGCTAGGCGCTACTTGGGTAAGCCGAATATAGTATTTTAGAAAGTCATAATACATTACATAGTTACACTTGGTTTACTGTTGCGAGCTCAACACAAGCATGAAATCTTAATTTTCAAGAGGAAACTCCAGAAATTCCGTGTAAAAACACGTCTGCAAGCCTCAATTTTGTGGACTATGTCATCACCGCGCCGTTGGTATGTAAAACATTATCCTAGGTAAAAGCATTTTAGCAGTTAAATTAACGTAAAAGTATTTTTTTCAAATAGGAGCATCAGATGGGTCATGTTAAGTTAGGAATATTTAACGGCGACTCTAGGCAACCCACATTTGAAGTAAGTCAAACTCTTGATCCCTCCACTGTCTTCATGCATAAGGAAGCATTACAGTGGGCTCCTGTCAAATTTTTAGGAGGCTTCCAACCCCACGTTTAAAGTGTGGCCAGAGTTTGGCTGTGTAGAAAAATGGGTTGATCCTGGTAATTATCCGAAAGAGAGCTCCTCCTCCATCGCAAATCTGACCAAGGAGCTGTACAGATTCAACCGGGATTGTCGTGATTTGTATAACAACAATTCTCAATTTGTAAGACAAACAAATAGTTTGCAGAGTAATTAGAAAGAGAGCGTCAATGAATGACCTCGATGTACTTAAATTTGGATTCGAGACGAATACGTAATATTATGTTTCCTCCAGAAAAAAGAGTACGGTGGCGAGGAGGCGGCTTCAACCTGCGTCAAAGTGTGCATTCTAATTGGCATGCGCCTGGGGAAATATCGCTGGGTTGATGACAACAGTCACCAGTACAAATCAGTTTTTAATGAAAAGGTGGATCTTGAGTATATACAAAATGCATATTCATATAGTGATAGGTGTCCAATGGGGCTCCAAATCACGTGGGAACTATACAGTTCTATCACATTTCCGGGTGAGTCTCCTCCTACGCACTACATTATTGCATTATTAAGTGAATTAGGCAACAGTCCCATGAAATGACTGGAAGGTGTATTACAGTTTGCCAAATAAAATATTTGTATAGATTACGACGAGTCAGAGTGCTTCCGAACTGACAAGTGGAGCCCCGTGTTCAACGCTGTGGACGCATTCTTTGTAAAACAACGCTCAATTTAATTCTCAATATTCGCATAAACGAAAAAATGAGCTTAAAATTGTTTTAGAAAATTCTTTAAATCCTTTTGAATTTGTATTAAATTTGTAAGGAAAAGAAGTGTAACCCTCCTACCGAAAGGCCAATGCCGATACCACAAGACTCGTATTCCGACAGTCCCATCGACACTACTGGCGCGCTGTGGCCAGATTTTTCCTGTATTGCTGGCTGGTACAATAAGCAAAATTGGGATCCAAACCTCCACTTGGCGGAATCCCGCTCTTCTGGGGTTGCACTCCTTCGAGGGATAAATAGGGCCTGTGAAGAAGGCGATGGGTCAATTCTGGAAAGATGTAAGAAGCAGTGCATTTTGAGGGAGTTGGGACTAACCAAATTTTCTGAGGAATCGGTCGGACTTGTGAACGTCGAGTCCTTTGGAAGACGCTCTAGCTGCAATACTGACGGATTCGGGGGGATTCGACTCGGTGAACAGGATGACGGAAGAGGTTTATCCGGCATGGAACAAATCCGAGATTTGTGAGTACACAGAAATATTTTGATATTATCATTTTGGAATTTGACAACAATGGCGATAATTCCTATAGGGAAAGAAGTGAGCACTAGGCAGCATTGCGAGTTCGAGCATTGGATAAAGCTGTTTGAGGAGCTGGACGGATACATTGTAAGATTAATTATAGAAATAAAATGAAAGCGTAGAAATTAAATTTTTTCAAAAATTATTGGGAAACTGACTGGGTTCGAGGCGGGACAGTCCACGATCACGAAAGGGTGCTCCAAAAGTCAGAAATCGATTATGACGGATGAGTCTGCAAAGGACGAGTATTTGAACAGCAGTAACGTGATGTACACGGCCAACATGGACTTCTCGTGTTATCCCGAATTTTGGCCTTCCGAATTGCGAGATGCCGGGGGGGAGGCCGAGCAAGGCATGCCTCCATATGTGGATGCGTATAACGAGTGCAATGATCAGATTCTCAAATGGGGCATTGTAAGAAAGTCGTTCTCCAGATATTTTGAACCCTATTGATCTACATGATTTGTAAGACCTCATGAATGATGATGATTCGGTCTTTCCAGAAATCCGAATGCATGACCTCTTGCATGCTCAACAAAATGGGCCTCTTCCGCTGGGTCCTAAAAGGCAAGGGGGAGCTGTTGGATGCTTAACATGCCTGAACCTCGTGAAATGGCAATCTCCCTCGTATCCAAGTACTTTTCAAGTTCAAGGGATAGTGGTGAAAGCGTGGCGTTTTTTGAGACGGTTTTTGATGGCGTTAAAAAAGAGTGTGAAGAGATTTGTGAGTGCATTGCTTAATTTTACTGTAAAATTTTTGGATAAAAAACTGCTACAATTAGTTTGCTTTGGATTTTGCAGTTACACGAGAAGCGGTGTCAAAAGGGTGTTCGAAAATGCATTACTTTGAAGACTGCGTTGAAAGACTCTTGGTAATTTTTTTAAAACACGCATAGTTTATAAGTATTTTGGTTTATACGGGAACCAAATCATTTTCCTTATGAAATTTCAAGTCCTGTAACCACACCGGGAAATTTCTGACAAACTCTTCGGATGTGGTTCCCACGGGGCGTTCACTCGCCACACAGAAAACTGGAGTTGAACCGAAAAATACAAACAAGGCGAGAGAAGAGGCCAATCAAATAGTTGACATGTCGTGTCGCCAAGGATACGCGAAAACGGATGACTTCCGGAAGGGATCTGCCTTGCTAACAAAGATCAGTGTCGCTTGTGCCACTTTCGTGGAGCATGGCTATGTAAGTATGTAAGGCCGGGCAATAAAATGTTTGGTTGTCATGAAATTTGACGGAACTAGCAAAATGAAAAATCAATTTTTTTATCTTTTATCCTTCCAGTACGATTGTACTTACCTTTGTATGCTGGAGCAAATGGGAGTTCTAGTACAAAACTCGACGGAATTCAACGGAACCGCATATAGGTCCACGTATGCTTTCAACGACGAGCAGGAAATGACCCTGAGGTTGAACCAGGTTCTGATGGATTTTGGAGGATGGGACAGTTCCTACCAGATTGCCTCCAATCTTGTTAAAGAATGTTCAGAGAAGCGTAAGTTCCATCTTAAAAATAATAATTTTAATAACCGGAAAGACATCGCAGATTTTTTTCAGGAAATCCTGTAGCTTTTTTTTGTTTTTTTAGTTAACAATGTTGGAGTGGCTGACTGCTTTTCTGACAGTTGGGCAAAAGTCTTTTCGTGTTTCAACTTGGGTTTGGTGAGTTAGAGTGACCATATAACATCTCGTACTACTTCAATTTTTTTGGAGCTTGATGATCATTTTCAAAAATTTGTTTTGTAGGAATGCAAAACATTTTTTCTATTTGCAAATGTGGAGCAACCGGTCAAATCAAATAATGCGAAGGAAATCTTTCAAACTTAAATGTTGAGTTTAAATAAAAAAGGAAGCAAGTGCTCGTATTTATCTGAATGTAAATTTGAATACTAATTCTATAGCTAGATATAAATTGAAAAAGACCCTTTGTTTTCGCAAATATGTTGGCTAGAAATGAGTTTAAGTGAAATGGAAAGTGAAACGTGTACGTAGTTTTACAATGTGTGACATATTGCATACTTGGGTAAATGATTGTTTTCTTGTATTACATTGAGGCTGTATAATAATAAGGCAACTAAAACAAACTTTGAATTTATATTACAAAATTTGAACGTCAGATCCAAAATTATCCACACGTCACTTAGATTATTATTGGATTGGTTACGAATAATGGAATGGAATGGTTGTTAACAGCAACAATTATTATTAAGAACTACATGTGTCATGGGATTGGTGCTAGACGCTTTGTCATGTTTGATATTTGGTACTTTTTTCTACTTTTACCCTTAATTTTAATATTTGGGAATGAAACTTTTGAAAATTGCTCTCTGATAGAATACGACTTTGCTACGAATACTTAAAATGAATTGAGAACTTAGCTAAACTAGATTTTTTTTAAACTTTCAATCGACACTCTGTTTCTGTTATCCTTCAATCAAAAGGAGGTCAACTAGCCGACGGAAAGTGAAATCAAGAATGACCAGTGTCGTGGCCGCCTCAACAAAGTTGGACCCTCCAAATCTTATTTTGAGTGGCCAAGCGGACCGAATTTGGCGGCGAGTCAGCTTACAACTGGAAGACGACTGCCGCCGCCCATTACTACTATTCGACTGCTGAGTGATCTTTACCAAAACTGATTTGGAGATTGTATTCAACTTCCCCGCCTCCCCAACTGCGACCACATGAACTAAATATGAAGTAGCGCATATTGCAGCCACCATCATCTTGATGAGCAAAGGGAGATGATTGCTGGAGCCAGCAAGAATTCGACAAACCAAGTAAGTGGAGGAAATTTCAGCTACAATCCATATCGCCAAAACTGCCATGACAACGGAAGAGCAGTAGTTGCCGAAGCANCAAACCAAGTAAGTGGAGGAAATTTCAGCTACAATCCATATCGCCAAAACTGCCATGACAACGGAAGAGCAGTAGTTGCCGAAGCAGGAGTTTAGAATCTGGCAACTTCGATACAATTTCCAGTGCGAAGAAAAACCACCTGAGCGGAGGAGACGGGCTGACAAGAGCTGGAGCAAGGTTTTCTGGCACAGGGGCCCAACAAACATGTGCATTATGTACAGTATACCTTCAGAAGCCAGGGCTTTCCAGAGTACAAATTGGAGAAGGGCTGCTCCAACACCGGTGACCACCCTATCTGCCGCCCATGATGCCGCAGTTGATGTACCTTCACTCCTGCTGCACCAGCCAAGTATCACCGGTGAAAGCATGTTTAGTGGAGAGCAAGGCCAGGCCAGGGCCACAATTGAAAACAGCCATGGATACACCATCTGACTGGCGATGAGGGTCGTGGTCAACAGTTTGTACAACTTGATTGGTCGAGCAATTGCTTGGAACTCTGGATCTGGAAAATAATTTTTATTTCTAATATAAGAAAAATTATTAACCAAATTCGAGTATTATTGTTGTTTTGTCTGCGTACCATGTCTCCACTCATTCGCAACGGAGAGGAGCCCATTGAGGAAGGCAGCACAGTCGGACGCATTTGCTCGGAAGGATAGTGAAGTTGGAGCGTAAGCAGCGGATGCAAAGGCAAAGAGGCCACTTAAAACGCTCATCGCCAAGTCCCCCGATTTCCAAGCCCGGGCTGCATTTAGCCCGCAGAGGAGTCCCCCACTGGCCATGAAGGCAGCCCAGAAGAGCTTGGTTTGGTATTTGCTTTTATTAATAAGAACCAATTCTTCATAACTGTTCCCGTTCCAAGCGACTACTCCACCAGGGATCCGACGGGCGAGGGAGTGGCATTTGGCAATGCTGTCGTTTATCCCGAGTTGAATTAGCATTTTTTGATTTCGGCTTCTGGAGTTGTTTGGATTGGAACGCTAAATGCTTGGTTTGGATGATTTGATGCGAGTGGCTGACTGATTGTGAGGGAGATAAAAAAAAAGCCGGAATATCCTTCACAGTCAAGCCACTTTATTCCAAGGCGAAGAAAAATTATATATATATAAGGTAATTTAGTGGGAAAACATTTTAATTATTAAATTATCTGATGGAGCTTGCGAGCTTGCTTGCCCTTCTTATATGACGAGCCCATTTCATTAGCAAACCCCGCAATATATTATATATGCATTAGCTACATTTTGTAATTAAACTGGGGAATTACAGCTCCAGTGTCTTTAATAGTCGCGGGTCTCAGTAAGAGTATAGCTGAAAAGGTCTACATAATATTTTAGTAGTTGGATCGACCGGGTAAACATTTTAATTTTTAAATGGTCTTACGTGGACTTTTTGGCTGTAAATTAAACTAGGATACCACTCCACGAATCCAGCCTTATTCACTTACAAAGAAAAGTTTAAATCATTTCAAGTTGGCAATAAATTATAGCACCAAGCCATGGTTTTTGACTATTTTCCGCTATCACTAAAATCCTTTCTTCGTTTTTGCTACAAAACGGCGTCCTGATTATTTAATAGCTCCCTGATAATAATTCTTTTTATGGGTTCTCCGTAAGCAGCAAGTAAGCGGTTCAGCATTTTTTGTTCCATACTTTTAAAGTAGACCTCAATTTCCTGTTTAAATGATGCAATGAACAGGTTTAGTCGGTTGACCTTAGTTTTTATCATTTCTAGTAAAGTTGACTTTACTGGTTGAAATTTCCGCCCTTGTTGAAATTAAAACTATATTTCACGATTTGAATTTTATTTTTAGTTAGTGGAGTTGGAGTAGTTTAGTGCTTTTTTGACAGTTGGGGAAAATATATATTCGTGTCTGGACTTGGGTTTGGCTTGGTGAGGGCCATATTATAACATGTGTGTACTTGTTTGTTTTCAAAACTTGAATTTGTAGGAATACAAAACATTTTTGCTTTTCCAAAAATTTGGAACCGATTGCGTCAAATCGCCAAAAAATTTGTCGTCAATGGTGAGTTTACTGAGTTTAAAATGAATAAGGGTCTGCTTATAGGTACGTAATTTGTATGACCTTGATCATGATCGCATATATTGATAACAAAATAAAAGGCGCGATCGAGTTTGTAGATTAAGTCTATGACGGTCTTGGCTTGCATATTCGTTTTATTATTTTTATTTATAAAATAAACAAAACTGCATTGTTCTGTATTAATTGGTATTTCAAGTGTTAAATTCATATTCTTCAAGTGTATTTTTCTAAATTAATTTTTCTCCAGATGAACAAGCAATTCTTGGAAGTGGGGCCGTTGGACTGGTTTGTAGAGGCAAAATATTCTTGAGTAATGTACAGGTCCAAGTGGCAGTGAAAACCACAAAACCATCATGTCCGGCCTCTGGGCTGAGAGGACTGCTCTCTGAAATCAAAAATCATGTCGCATATTGGAAACCACAATTTCATTTTAGGCATTGCTGGTGCCTACACAGCGGAATTGTACAGTGGTTAGTTTGTGTTTTATTACTCAATTGTACTTGAACTACTCTAATTGACCATTACTTTTTAGACATGCCCGATAATGATGCATCACTCCCAGAACAAGGAGTAGTGGAAATTGCGCACGCCACCCAGATGGAATCAATAACTTGGGACTTGGAAAAATGGGCTTGCGAAATCATGTCTGGAATGGAATACTTGGCTTCGAAACACGTAACAACGTTGTTTACGGATTTTTTGGAATCAAGTCCTTCTACAAGATATTTAAATATTTTATGTTCTTTATGCGCAGGTGGTCCACGCCGATCTAACCACAAGGAATGTGCTACTGACGGAAAACAAAACCGCAAAGATTTCCGATTTTGGACTATCCCGAAAATTGTATGATTACGAGAACTATGTGAAAATTCAGCAGGAGCCTCTCCCGTGGAGGTGGATGTCGCCAGAGTCACTCCGGCAAATGGTGTTTAATGAAAAGACGGACGTGTGGTCATTTGGAATCACTTTGTGGGACATTTTTTCTCTTGGTGAGAATGATTGCTAACATTAGGATGGGGGGATGAGGTATTGCCTGTGTGGACTTTTTTCGTAGAAATTATGTATTTTTACAGGTGATATACCTTATCCCGGAATGTCGTGGGATGTTGATTGGGTTAGCCGACTGGACGAGGAGGGTCTTCGACTAGGAAAACCGAAATTTGACGAGAAGGATAGGTAACTAATTATATTCCTGAACAAGAAGTTTTAGAGGCGCATTGTAACTTCCGGTACAGAATAAAGCTTTTATATTATATCCTATTTTATCGCTTCAAATAGGTATGCTATAATGTTGAAATGTTGGGAGGCGGACTCCCAGTCCCGCCCGACATTTACAACATTGAAAACAATTTGGGATGAGAGCGATGATGGGCCTGGGCTGGAAATTGAATATATGGAATTGAATTGAATTGAAGTCAAGTTCCTTGCTTGATTTTACCTTCAAGAGCCGACCGAGCCCATTTAGTGAAACTTTAATTAGAACTTGTGCCTGTATTTTACGCAATCTCAAAATTTCTGCGCTTTGTTATGATGTAATAATATATCTTTAGGTTCACGTTAGAACTTGCACAATTTGCACATTATCAAACTTTCCTAAGTAGCAAAATCAAAATTACTTGCGGACTTTAAAACTATTAAATAAGTTAATCTGTTTTGGGCATTTAATTGTAAGCTCATTTAACATAGGTATTATGATACTGATGATCCATCCATCATCCATCTGACTGTTAAACCATCATAATATCTAGTATACGTCATAACGTCATTAATCACAGACAATACATAAAATGCTATTAAGTTGTCAAACTATCATCTTCTAGCTAGCGCAGCTTTCCACAATGTTAATATGAATGGAACATTATACTTATCTTCCAAAATATTAGTCACCGCTTTGACCATTTCCAGTTGTTAGCACGCAATTGTTCTCTAAATCGTACACGTGCACTCACTAAAACTATTACATAGTTTTTATTGATTCCAATAATCATTAATATCAGGAATGACAATAATTACAGAGGACTAAGTAGACCTTCACCCACCCAAAACTTAATTTAGGGAGTAGTGTACTGCTGGCTTCGTTGGTTCCATTTCTTTTAACAATTATAACGAGGACTTTGCTCTTGGCATTCGAGTCAGCACTACTGAATCGTTCAAATGAGGGACAATAATTTAGGATGGCATTCGCTTTTCCTCCTTATTATTCTTGTTCTGTACTACTGTTCTGCCGTTCTGGGAAGTTCAGATTCGACCAATAGTAAACTATGGCCAGATTTAACTTGCGTGCCAGGCTGGTCATCACTCAGTGCTGGCGGTAGGCTGCTGAAAAGGCTGAATGAGGACTGTGCTAAAAGCATAACTAGCCAGACGAAAGAGAAGGAATACCGTGTAAGAAAGCATTTTTTAATAATAAGTACGGAAACGATCGAATCATTTTTCTAAAACTTGTTTTGTTATACATATATATACTATGAACAGCAAGAGGAGGTGCTTGAAGAAGTGCATCATGGAACAACTCGGCCTGTTTAATCAAACTCCGTTCGCTGCTGGTCCAAAAGAGGTGGAAACCGCGTTTGCCTCGCTCCTCACGGACAAGGGCGGCTCCTTCACGGCAGCCCAGAGTGTCGACGAGTTTTATCCCGAATGGAGTTCTCGAGATATTTGTGACTTGACTAATTTCTTACTTGTACATTTTGTTTGGTAAACCCTCAAGTTCTACTATCTGTAATGGTCAAGTGAGGATCGCATTGTCAGCAAGACTTTTTTCGGCTCATTATTTAGGGCTGAGTTTGAGCCGCTGGGATCATCCTGAGTTATGCGGGAATGGCTTCTGGTATCGGAAGCATGCTGCCATTCACGCTTACTTTGTAAACTGAAACTGCTCTATAAATTAAAAAAAACTAATAATGAAATGAATGTAACCAATGTGAACTGTAATTTAAAATCAATTTGAATTTTTGTTCTTTGTAGCTCCGCAAAACAGACCCGGCGTGCGTTTTACAATTGAAAGCGGAGGAGAGTGCCATTTACAGGGCAAGCGGTCACATCAAATACACCGCCGACCTGGACTTTAGCTGCTACGCCGACTTTACATACAAAGGGATCGAGTCTTGGGAAGGGGACATGAGCCCATTCATTTCGCGCTATGATGATTGCACCGAGCTCCTTCTCCAAAAAGGATTGGTAGTTCGCTGATGGAAATATTAATTGTTAATTTGAATTAAACTTGATGCTAAAATAATAATAATGAACCATATTATTGAACTTTTAATAAGAAACCGGATTGCATGGCAATCTGCACGTTCAGCCGTTTGGGATTATTCGGTTGGAACTTGGCCTCTGTCGACAACCCAACGCCAGCGGATATGATTGGAGAATTGTATTCCGGCTACATAAGTAGATTCGGTCTTTTCCGTAGCAACATTCATCCAAAAGACTTGCAAGAGCGAGGGAAACTATTCGTCACGGAATGCAAATCAATTTGTAATTAATTGAAATGTTGTCTCTTTAAATAAGTGGCCTGGGTGACATTACATGTGAAATATATGAACAATCTCCTCGGAAAACGGATTTTGTTTGTTTTCAGTTGA
>JAANSN010006142.1:0-11073 GCA_036850665.1 Dicranocentrus wangi
CCCATAAAGAGTTATCTCTTATGCTAAAATGCTTCAGTCTCGGGAATAGGTACACATAAATAAATAAATGAAACAGACAGGAAAAAGATAATATAGGTAGGTAGAGAGAGTCATCCAGTTCTGCTGAGTTATTCTGCTCCCTCCAAGTTTCTGCTCCATTTTGAGAACAATGCGAGCCCGGAATAATTGCGGAACGGGGAATGTGTGGACTAGAGAAATTGGCAAGTAATGGAAGGATCGCGAATGCAAGGAATCTTTGTCAAAACTATGTAAGTCTCTGTCGGTATCCCTCCTCTCCTCCTCTGCGAAACAATCTGCCGTGCCCAATCCATTCTTGTCATTTATACCTCAATAAATTAAAAGAGTTGGTTGTGGGGCAAATGCGCGCAGAGTGTACATAAAATGAAAGATGAATTTCCAAAATGGGGGGGGGGGCTCATAATGGGGAAGAAAAGTAATTCGTTTTTAGACTTTTTTTTCTTCTCTCTCTTTCTCTCTCTCTCGGAAAGTAAGAGGGACGTGGCACGTGATTTTCTTGACAAAACTCTGCAAACGAAAATTATTCTTTTCTTGCTTGCCCCACTCAAACAATATATTACACTTTTTGGGGGAAAGAAATAACAGGCAGAGAGGGCGAGTGGTGGAAGTGGAAAGTAAGGAAACTCTGCTCATAGTTCAGAAACTCAACCAAACGATCATCGCTCCTCCTCTACATATACCAAAAGTGCTAGCTCTAGCACGCAATAGCCAGAGTGCCAGAGAAATGGATGGATGGATTTTTTGGGCAGAAAAAAGAAAGAGTTAAGACCGTGCAAGAAACAACTACAAATTATACTGATTTCCTTTTCTATAATAAAGTTGTCAATAGTTGGCTAAATAAAGGATGGAAAATGGTACAGATGGCGAGAAAAATTGCAATATATCACACGAGTGGGAGGGAACTTGTAAGAAAAATTGAAGATTAGTCTGTGACTAGGAGAGAGAGAGAGAGAGAAAGAAAGAGAGCTCTCTCCAGACTCAAGGGTGGTGTTGTGGGATAAAAAAAATGTGGATTGGTTTCGAGAAGCGAAGAGAAGAAGAAGGAAAAAAGTCCAGAAAGCTTTCTGTCCATTTCCCCCCGTTTTATTATTCGTTAAATAACTGTGTAGTTTGTGAATGTGAACGTGCTCAATCGGAAAGCAGAAATGAACGGGACGTGTTGTTGAAATCAAGCGAAATTAGATTAGCGTTAAAAACACAGGGCGATGAACCTGCGTTCGGATTAGAGAGAGAGAGAAAGAGAACTCTCTCCAGACTCAAGGGTGGTGTTGTGGGATAAAAAAATGTGGATTGGTTTCGAGAAGCGAAGAGAAGAAGAAAGAAAAAAAGTCCAGAAAGCTTTCTGTCCATTTCCCCCCGTATTATTATTCGTTAAAAAACTGTGTAGTTTGTGAACGTGCTCAATCGGAAAGCAGAAATGAACGGGACGTGTTGTTGAAATCAAGCGAAATTAGATTAGCGTTAAAAACACAGGGCGATGAACCTGCGTTCGGATTCATTTAATTTTTTTAATTTTAAACTTCGCCGACGTTCCATCATTAAATTAAGGTCCGGCATAACCTTTTAAGAGAAAAGATTGTTGAAATCGCAGTACCAGATGAGAATAAAAGTCATGATGAACGGTTTAGTAAAGTGTTGTAGCTTTATTGACCCTGGCCCTTGCTGATACGTAGCTTATGGAAACGCTTTGTCCAGAGAATTCATTCATTCTCCAACAGCCACGTGTAAGCCTTAAGATGATTACAATGCTTACATCGTTCATCCTTCGTACTTGAGATTTCCACTAAGCTTATTATGATTGATAATGATAACATGCACCCAATTGGTTTTCAATGCAATACATCATCAATCCCACAAGTACCTCCAAAACCTCACTCACATCGTCACATCATCACTACATCTCTGCATCCCTAAAACAATGCTCAATGAGGACGTAGTAGTATGCCAAGTGCAGTATTAGTAGCGGCAGTAGCAGCAACAACATCTATAAGTCCTCCAGTCCAAGCCCAGGCTCCTCTTTCCACCAACCCGTCACTCGTGAACAATAATCACAGAAGCGGCAGAGGAGACTTATTAGTAGTATCTTCGGACTCATATGGAAGCGAGGTCGATGTCCAAACGGTAATGAGACGACGAGCACGTGCAAAGTCGGCTTTAGTTGGCTGCTATATAATCGTGGATGTGGTGAGGGTGTAATAGAATTAAAATCTTGTTACGTGTAAATCAAAGACATCAATGACGGGAAAGAAGTTTCCAATTGGTCGGTATTCTGGCTCTGTACAGGTATACTTTCTACTGAGGTTGATTGTTTATTTCCCGTCGGTACTAGAACGCGTTTTTCAAGTGTATTCATTGACCGAAGTAACCAATTCCGTTTTGGTTGATATTGATGGTATTGCAGATTAACAGAATACACCTTACATAATATGCTGCAGATTGAAATTGGTAAAAAATATTTGGTCTTTAATTAATCGCAGATGCTTATTGTGGGAAAAGTACGTTAGCATTAGCATCAACGTGGCTCACTTTTGTGTCATTAATGATCTACCTTAGTGCTACCATTTCCCTCATCGTCAGTACAATCAAGGTAAAATAAACGTTAAAATCCAAAATTCATTTTTTTTTCAAATCTAACATTTTTCTACATAATATTGTGAATTTTGTGTTTTGAACTGAAGCTAAAGTTGGAAACATGTTACGCCTACATTATTTTGAAAATTACAAACATGCTCCTAATGTTTGTCGTGCTGATGTTGCTCGCTTTCCTGTGCAACATGTGGGGATTTTATGCGAGCATTGGAGTATTTTTCATAGTCCACCTGCCCGTACAAATGCTGGGGTTTAAAGTGGTGCTCAAGTTGATTGCGATACTGAAAAAGAATCGTGACATGGATCCGGAACGCAACTCCCAGGCACCCATTATCATTAAAAGGCCGAGGGAACATTCAATAGTTTCCAATACGTCCAGCCACAGTAAGATCACCTCTGGAGCCAGACGACATACAAAAACTGTTACTGTTGAGTAATGTCATGTCATACATACCTACGTGACGTATACAAAACAGTTAGCAGATAACTGCAAAACAAATGGCAAAATTTACAAATGAAAAACTGAAATAAATGACTCCACTAAATAAACAATATTATCATTTGTGGCATTTCCCTATGCAATTCGTCAAACTTGTGATTTTCAGCGAGTGGGAAGGGAAGGGCTACGTCAGATATATTGAGTTGAACCCTCATTCGCATCTCGCATCGCATCCCATGAAATAAATATTCAATTAAGGATCCTCCCTTTTCAACTGCACCACTGCAATTCCGTGCGGTTCACTCGCAGCATAGCATAGCACTCACTCACTCAGACTCCGAGGAGAGTATATTTTATGAATAAACTTTTTACAGACTCACTCAATATCTGGCTGGAAGGACCACATGGTTCCACCCAAAAAAGAGTCGTCTCTGCTGCGTAAGCAATCACATTCAAAAACTGTCCATTATTCAACCTGTAACGACGACGGTATGGTCTGCTTGTGCTTAGTTATATATATATGTACCTGTAAAACTTGTGGCTTGACTCCATCCGATCCTCCTCCTCCTCTCCGTCCCCTGCATTTTCCCCGTCACTGGTAGTATAAGGTGGTCCCAAATGTGGAAATTTTATAGCCCATATAACCCATTTAATTTCTAAAACGGAAAAGAGCCACCCGCCGCCGTTATAATGTTTGTCCGATGCGTCATAAATTCTGAAAAGAAAGCTACAAAAGTCCGTCTGTTTATTATGGGAAAAATAAGCGGAAAGGGATGGGAACGGGAAATATAGGGTCATTTGGAGCACAAAATTCTTGGGACGACACACTCTGCTCTGCACCGTGTGGGATGCCATGCCATAAGACAAAAGAAGAAGTGAAGTTGTTTCCTATCTTAAGTCACTTTCCGAGTCTCTCTGATTCCTCGAGGACCTCGAGGGAGCAGGAGAAACAAGAGAAGAAGCAACACAACGAATGGCGTAGAGAGAGAGAGAGAGACTTTCTTTGCCACCGTGCAGCGCAGCCAGATATGAGCGATTATTATAAATCATGAATAAGCTACGCAACGGAAGCAACTAAAAAGGTAAAAGGGGGGACTTTCCCACTTTCTCCTCGCAGCAGGTGATTCATTTCAAAGTCAAGGAACAACCACCAGGAAGACAAACATATAGCTGTAGTTTTTTCCAAACTATTCACTTTTCTCCATTATGATCTCCATATCTTTTTTTATAAATGGATGTTGGTAGTTTATGTAAAATGCTTATTTTTACAAAAACTACACGCGACATCGGAACAGGAGAGAGAGAGGCGAGAAGAGCCAGGTGTTTCTCTAATAATAATGTGGGAGGGAGGCGTGGGGTGAAATGGAATGGGTTGTTAGAAACTTTATTACCGAGTCTGCTCGAAGGGAGAGCCAATAATATGCGTAGACTTTGGAGATGCCTTGAATGAAAAGAAATGCACGGGTTGAGGTTGACTGTGAGATGCAGTGATGGTGTGGTAGTTTACGTGCTATTACATTAACTGAAGAAAAATTATTTCAGTGATGATATGATATGATATCAATCAGTATAAATTCTAATAATCCCCTTAAAATGAGGGTGGAGGGGAAGTTGAGGAATTTATAATTCCTAAAATGAATCTGAACTCTTTGTAGGTATCAGTGGGAGTGCGTTGTAACTGTTGATAATGCAATTTGAAGGTAATTTAGGTGGCTAAATGGCTTCTAGGTGGTAATTACCTCAGTATTAAATGTTATTAAAGACGCATCAATAAAAGGTTCCTGGGCAGTTTTGAGTGCGTATAGTTTGATAAACGACATAAGTTTTGTGGTTGGTTGTACTGAAAATGAAGCATATTGGATTTTTGTTTTTGAAACTAACTCAATGTAATTCTGAAATTAATTAATGTTCTATTAGATTTGAATAAGTGTAAGCGAGCGAGGATGACAAACAATTTTTACGCATAAACTAACTACCACGTGAACATTCCATTTTAATTGTGTGTAAACAGGGGTCAATGGACACATGACTATAATTATTGTAAGGTGTGCAAAATCATTGGATTTTGCGTGAAGCGGTGCGAGAGGATGTAGAAGAATTTGTCTTATCTCTGAAAACTAGTTGACCACGACACGACTACCAAACGTATAGGTATGTTCGTAGTATTTGCCAATCCATGTAAAAGAAATCCACGATTCATCATCAAATCAAACAAAAGGTACCTGCAAATATGTATCTACATTTTCAGTGTAGATGTGTAAACTCCACTTTGATATGATACGATAATTCATATAATATCATTCTTATCAAGTGTACCTTACAATTAGATGCATGCATTACTTACTACATGTAAATATCAAGTCAATATTAATATTCACTACAAATGCAGGCAGGCACAAAGATTCACATCATATCATGTCCGTAGACTGCTACTGTATGAAGTAAGGGCTTAGATAAATCCCATACGTTTTCCCACTTGATATCATGTTTTATAATTAGTCCGGTGCGGCCATTAGCAGCATTCCAGAAGTGCCACATTACGGATTTGTGCGATTGATATTGGCATACAAATTATAATGTCGTCAAAAACTATTTTTAAAATAATTATTGAAGACAATGACGATGACACTTTGAGGCGAATAATTCAGCTAGCCAATTTAGGAAACGTATTAAAAATTCGGTCCAGCAATTTTAAGCTGATTCAGTTATTTATTGCAAAGGGGCTAATTGGCTACGAGGAAGCATCAGATGAACAACTGCTTGAAGTTGATCATCCACTTAAAGTGCAAGAATGGGCAATGAAATTTATCGATCTTATTTTAACAAGGTTAATAACACTACTTACTATATATACTTCCATCTTCATTAATCTTTGGGTCCACTAAAATAACAATATTTGCATTCCTGTAATAGAGGGCCAAATATGTTGAATTGCCTGGAACTACTGATCAACCTTGATGCGGACCTACACAATTACGCAATGCATTTCCGGAACCGTTTTCAACAAATTAGAGAAGTGTGCATTGAAGAAAGACCTGATAATCGCTGAATACGCCTATGTGAGTAGCCGGCTTTCAAATGGATTTTTGACATGGCGTATGATTCCTGAGGTTTGTAGCTTGCCACTAGATTGCCACAATAATAATTTAATTAAATGCATTGTGGTTCGCAACTGAATGATAATATGTCACGCAATTACTAGTTTTGAAACGGGTCCAAATAAAGTAAATTGCCATTTCTAAATTAATCAACAAAATCCATAGAATAATGGACAAAATTGCATAATTTGTTCCGTACTTTTACTGCAATCTGCAACATACAAATACGTATACTGTAAAATGGATAAAGGCTGGCCAGAGAGAAAACTTTTAGGGGAGTTGTCGTTTGTCTTCTCTCTTTTGTCGCAGGAAAGCGGAGTTTCGATTCGACTCACACCGTGTTTTTAATAACCACCGTAATCAATCCAATGCAGAGGTAATAACAATAACTTAATGTCATCATTTCCCCGCACATTCTCTCAGACAATTTGGAGGAAATAGTGCCGTTGCCGTTGTTTGTCAGTGTGTGTCATAAACTTGGCGTATGGTGATCATAAATTCAGTAATCAAATTCATCTCACGGCTGGCAAGATCCTGAAATGACTATTTTAGTACGGTTTGATTAAACCCTTAGATGTGTGCGATGTGATGTGGCTGTATGTATNGCGTATGGTGATCATAAATTCAGTAATCAAATTCATCTCACGGCTGGCAAGATCCTGAAATGACTATTTTAGTACGGTTTGATTAAACCCTTATATGTGTGCGATGTGATGTGGCTGTATGTATTCCGACTCGGGCGGAGGTGGAGGAAGATGAGGAAGACAGACAGGAGAGGAGACCATGACTGCAAGCAAGTGCAACACTAACAATATTACCCACATCAATGGCATGATTTAGATTACGATACGAATATTTTTTGGGGTAGGTGGTTGCCTCTTCAATTACCTAATGACCAGACGCTACCCCCGTCATACCATCCCAGAAACACTTTTCCACATATCAATACCCATTTTATTTTTACATGCGGATGATCCGCAACGCACAAACGATGAGTCTACAAAGAAGTATGCAATATGCAATGCAATCGCAAAATCGGGGAACATTTATGGGGAAAGTAATTTCAAGCCAATCCCTTAGCGTGGCGTGAGCATGATTAAAGAAACTTTCGGAACATAATTAAAATATACCTAGGATAAACGTTTGACTAAAAAATGAACTAGCTTTCCTGCTTTCTGTCCTTTTGGACCAAGACACAAATCGGAAAGATTTACCAACCAAAGACCTATGAAGTGTGGGACTTAACGGAAGGTAAAAAACAAGTGCAACGACGTACAATTCAACGCACATCTCATCTGTATCATCCATTCCGCAAGGATACTGTCACAGACCAAATTCACACCGGCAAAAGTACATTGGCGGTGTACTACAGTAAGTAGCAGTACTACTTGCTTTCGTTCTTGTTGTTCCACAACTACAAAAATGTATGTATCTCCACCTCCACTCCTTTCTTTATGAATATGAAATGAATGAATAATCGTGTCTTGCTGGACTCTTGAGATGTTCATATTTTGCTCTTGATTTGTACATGCCGTGAAAGTTTCAAATCCGTCTAGATAATCCGTCTCGTTAAATATAGGTTATGCAAACAATTACAAAATTCATTTGAAGGATAATGAGCAAAGTTTAGAAACAATTTGGTCTCTGAGAGTGCTCACGCTCACATTCCACAATCGTATTTTGTGTTGAAAAATCAGAAGGTAGTTGGCATTGGTGGCAACTGGCAACAAACAGGGCCAGGCAGTGGAGTGGACCAATATGAGTGACACTGAAGACAAGGGAGACCTCCCGAAGGTGGAAATTAAAAGCGAGGAACTGGATTTAGAAGCAACAAACGAGGCAGTTATTAAAAATGAGGAGAAACCTGCGGAAACTCCACCACCTCCTAGTGAGGATTTCACAGGTGGAATGAAAGTGTTCAAGGATGCTCTGAAGCAGTTTGCCAGCAATCAGGATGAAGACGTAACGGTGTACCATGTCACTGATAGGTGTCAACAAGTATCGTGCTACGTTGGCATAGACGAAGCAGGCAGGGGTCCGGTCCTAGGTATGAATTTGAACATAAAAAGGATGAATAAAATATCAATTGTCAGCATAAGTAAGATTAGGACTTAATTAAAGAAAGTGGCTAATAAATAATCCATTTTTATACGCAGGTCCAATGGTTTACTCCATATTTGCCTGTGTGGCGGATGAAGCTTCCATAAAGGAAAAGAAGGGCAAGGGTCAGTCGTTAGCTAAAATTGAAGATTGTCCACCTGTTCTCCTTGACACGCTGAGCAAACTCAATGATTCGAAGCAGTTGACGGAGAAGGTGCGAGAAGAGATTTTTGACAAGTTCTCAGATTTAGATTACATTTCATTTGGACTGAAAATAATTTCGCCATCCCAAATTGCCAATAAAAGTTATCGTCGACAGAAGTACAGCCTAAATGAAGTTTCTCATAATGCAGCAATGGAACTGATACAAGGTTTCGCTGATAGAGGTATTAAAATTGAGCGGGTGTACGTTGACACGGTTGGTCCGATGGAAAAGTATCAGGTATGTCGCTTTAAATTAAATATCGTGCTTAACTTGCCAGAAAGGGATTTCAGTTGTTCATTATTAACGAAACTGTTGTTTATTTTTTAAATTATGACAGAAACTGTTGGAACTGAAGTTTCCTGATCTGCGGTTTAAAGTTGATAAGAAGGCTGATTCGAAATACAAGCCTGTGAGTGCTGCTAGCGTGTGCGCTAAAGTAACACGAGATGTTGCTTTGAAAGAGTGGAAATTTCCTTCTGGTGAAAACGTCGACCTCAAGCCCGGAGGATGGGGAAGTGGTTATCCAGCAGGTATATTTTGGTTAAATTAATTGGTATTTTAAAGCGTAAGCATAAATATTAAAAGATACAAGCTCAGTTTGACTATTTGCTTTTTGACAGATCCGGTGACGAAACGCTTTCTTAGGAAGAATATAGACCCAGTATTCGGCTTTCCAAATATTGTGCGAAATAGTTGGTCCACTGCCTCAGACTTATTAGAAAAATGCGCAGTAAAAGTTAAATGGTAAAGTTTTGCAGCGTATA
Organism: Dicranocentrus wangi; assembly: GCA_036850665.1. Taxonomy (NCBI): domain Eukaryota; kingdom Metazoa; phylum Arthropoda; class Collembola; order Entomobryomorpha; family Entomobryidae; genus Dicranocentrus; species Dicranocentrus wangi. The sequence goes on from JAANSN010006142.1 coordinate 9,235, forward strand.
TGTATGTAGCACCGCGTGGTTGAAATAAAGTATGCTTTGAATGAAAGCTACATGTTTGATTTTGTCTTTTTTGTGGTTTAGGGAAAGTGATGAAAAGGACGAAGTGTCAGCCCCAAAAATTTCAAAATTCTTTGGAAAAAAATCCCAGAATGACGAAAACGGCCAAGATTCGGTTCCGGAAATATCTCGCAAGAAATCGCAATTTTTTAGTTATCGCGAGTTAATGCAAACAGGATCAATTTTTTGAAGCTAATTCCTCAAAGCACTATTCTACTACCTCTAACAATTGTAAGTTGTGTACATAGTAAAATAAGATTTACTACGGAAGTCTTGAGACTCCTACGTTGTAATTGACAATAGTTTACAAACTGAAATTCAGGACTCAAAATACCTGTTTTTACGTTGGACCTTTTATACGTGAATTATTAAAAGATTCGTACCTGTTAGTTCCACAACAAAAAATGTTTTAACACGCACACGTTTTATTCTTTAGGCTTATCATGAGTCGTGCAAGACTTTATGTTCGTTATTCGTTGGAAAGCATCAATTGTTTGCATGTACATCAGGATGAATGATACTGATTTACTGATTCTTCTGATTATACTGATTAAATTAAAATGGCATAGCATAGCTTATTGCATTTGGTTTCATTCAGGGTTTCATGTACAGCATCAGCATTCAGATTGTTCAGTCCAGCAAGCAAGCATAGTATATCAACTCAACAACACTAAACCTACTTTAACACATGCTGTTAGTTTTATGCACCCGTACGGAGGAAGCATTGAAGAGAGGAGTCCGGCGGTACGGAGGTGATCTCGTTGGAGAGGCTGCGGCTGCTTGTGTTGTTGGTAAAAACATTCCTTTGGATTTGATCTCTGGAAAACATTGGAGACACATGCGACACGTTTCAAAACCTGGATTAGGTAATTAACGCTGTTATTATACGTTAAATATAACAGAAAAATCTACATGGATTAAGTCAATTCATGTGTGGCCCGATGATGCAGCAGTAGATAGATAGTACGGGCAGTTATGTTATTCGAGCCTGGCTCTGGACTGGATAGGTTTAGGTATATAACTTTAAACGCTTTCCTCCTAATACTCCTGTCGCATGTCGGCTTTGTTGTTTGTTTTGGGAAATTGTTACTAAATTGGACAATATGCCTGTGTGAGTCTGACAAGGATTGTACCTGAGGTGCCCTACGTGTTCAGCAATACCGAAATGCATTTCCAACGTAAAAAATAACGCTGAACACACTGGAACTTTCCATTTTCTGTAAAACAAACATTCCAGGCTGTAACTTCCAATTTTTGGAACAGGTATAGTCCTGGAACTGTTGCAATCAATGCATCCCAGCATGCATTAAGCGTTATTGATGAGAGCGTCGGCAGCCTTCAGCCAATTGTAACCAGCAGCGGATTCGAAATTCCCGCGGTTTTTAAAATTTTCCATTTCCCTATGTTTGTTCAGTACCTAATAACAACTACACAAGCAGCTGTTTTGTAGTAATTCTCATCAATAACAACAACTCTTACTGCATGCTAGGGTTGTATTGATTGTACCAGGCAGTTCCAGGACTGAAATGTGCTCCAAAAATTGGAAATTACAGCCTGGAATGTTTGTTTTACAGAAAATGGAAAGTTCCAGTGTGCTCAGCGTTCTTTTTTACGTTGGAAATGCATTTTGGTATTGCTGAACACGCAGGGCACCTCAGGTACAATCCTTGTGAGTGAGCCGAGGTCCCGTTGTTAGTCACATCATCAGTCGGGAATTCTTTAAATTAGACCTGTTCTCTCGTGTCCTCTCATCTTAATTAAGCAATTAATATTTGAATTATA
>JAANSN010006143.1:0-11068 GCA_036850665.1 Dicranocentrus wangi
TCAAATAATATGGTGTGTTCAAACAGAGTGTGAAATTAATAAGTTACAGGATAAAATTAACAGGTTTGTAATGACATATTTCATGTCAAAAGGATATTTGAGGAAGATGAAGAAGAATGTTCTAGTGTACGACCTATTAGATAAAATCAATGTTCTGACAATCCTAGAGAGGAAGAAAATGTTTCTATTAAAATTTGTCGGTCATTTTGCCCACTGTGAAATTTTTAGTGAATGGTTTAGTAAAAGTGAAAGCAGAGGGGCGTATGGTAGACTGGTGGTCCCAAAAAAAAATTCCGAGACGTTTAAAAACTCCGTCAAGTATGCCAGCATAACTATTTGGAATAGTATGCTCAAACCAGCAAAATATAATAAGGATATGAAAATGATCGATTTTTATACAAATTGTCAAAATCATATTATAAAAAGTAGATATAGAAATTTTGTAACGTAGCTGTAATATAACCTGAGGTGTTGTTGACAATATGGCCTGTGTACTTGATTGTTATAAGGATTATGATTCTAGGACAGTTATCATTGTGTTACAAACGGGAGTACAGTTACATTATGTAATTGAGTTTTGTTTAACACGTTAATAAAGTTTAACCTAACCTAACCTAACCTAACAGCTCCTCCTCTCTCCCTGTGAATAAAGTAGTTGGATCTCTGACGCAAAATGAAGTGGAGCTTTTTGCATCTCCCATGACCCTACACCTTTTCAATGCTTTTTTGAGGATTTGCTCATTTCGCTTACTTGCGAGCTCCATTTTCCTCGATTCCGATTCCCTGCTACCAGTAGTTTCCAGTATTTCCAACACGTCGGTTTGACCCGTTTCTCGAAGGGCTTGCAGCAGATGGTTAAACGCTCCGGCTCGTGTTACGAGGATTTCATAAAAATTGTAGCACCTGGCCATCATTTTTGTTTCAGCACTCTATGTATGAGTACAATATAATATGTAACCCAAAATTGAATACCTTGTTTTTGGTATAGCCTGTGGTGCAGAGACTTGCTGAAATATTGCGGATTAATTAGTTATTAGCTTACCAAACTGTCCACATCCTCTGAGCCAAGTATTTCCTTTCTAAGCAAAGTTGCCATTAGCATGTGGCTGCATTCCGTCAAGCCAATTAATATGTCCATATTTTCCCGTATTTTCTTACGCTCCTTCTCCTCCATCCTGTAACACAAGGTTTTAAAAAGTGTCGACTAACTTGTCACTTGTGAGAAATTTAGAAGAATCGGCTGTTGGCTGACTCACAATTAACTGATTGAGTGAGTTGGATTTTTGTTGGCACGCCACGAAGCACTCAACAATAAATAAAATAATGTACCCGATTGTCCATCCATTATATGGTTTTGCATTGACGTAAGTTGTTGTTGACGCAGGCGAGGATTATTTTTTATACTGATTTAATGACTTGATGATTTGTCAGATTAGATATATATTTGTGTGATGGTGTGTGAGACATCAAATCACACGAAACAAAATCGTTCGCTGTGTTCGTTACACCAATTACTTTTTCTTTGTGATTGTGGTGCGAATGACGAATGCAATAATATTACATATTTACATGAAGATTTAAACGTTTATGATTTGTTTCCTGCTATTCGTGATTCTCATGGGAAAAACAAATCAGCTTTTGCAGTTGGTTATGTATGGTTTTTTATCACATCAAGCTCACAATGACATAGAATTGCGAATGATATCAACCCGTAATTTCGTCACTCATACGTCAGACAAAAGACTAGTCAACTCCCCCCTTTGGTATCGCCCGTTGAAGCAAAATCGGATGTAAGATTTGGTGTTAGGCTAAAACGTAGAGTTGGATTTTGATTTTATAAAGCTCATTTCTCCAAGTTTTCTAAATTTCGATTTTTTCACGAAGGGGAAGTCACTATGAAATAGAGTACATAATATTCAATAAGCAATTCAACATTATCATGCTCTTTGCCAATTTTCTGTAATTAAGTATGTATATTGGATTGGACTCACAAAGAAAAACTAATTCTTGGTTTACATCGCACAAGTGCCATCTACTTGATTTACAATAACATAATATTATTCATTCATATCAGCAATTCATATTATCATTTCATTCATATCGACTTGTATTACATCAATTTCAAATTAAAACAGCAACCCCAGGAGGCAGAGTCGCAGACTTTGTATGATATAGTATTCCACCATTTTCACCCTTGAAATGAAACTTCAAATAACTTTTTTAAAAGTATTATCAGTTTCAGGACTTTTGCGTTTATGAATTCACTTGAATCCTTGGAGTAGGATTCTTATGATAATTACTATATATCATCACGATGATGATCGCTAGCATCCCGACATGCTCACACTCACTTTCGCTGCCATTCACTCCGTGCAAATAACCTTATTTTGCACATTAGATTACAAGTAGTGTAAGTTGCTCGGTTTTGATCATCAATAATAGTGTGGAAGTGCACAGTGAGTATACTTTTGGGCTAAGTAATTAGTTTAATTAGTAAGGAGTTTAATGAAATGTGCGCGTGAAACATTGTTCACGAGCGTCTGTTCGAGGTTAATACATACTGCCATAATGGAATCGGGTGCTAGAAATATTACAATTGCTAATTACATATTTGTCGCATTCTGTTTGAGAATGTGGCATTACATTTTACTTGCAATGCGGATGAGGAAGCACTTAGATGAGTGTAGGAGCCCGTTGGTCCTAGCTACTGAAAGAAAGAATGAGCACGATGTGATGATATTGGTGATGTTTGATGATACATATGCATCATAATATGATGGTGATATGATCATGGTCACGAACGACTCTTATTCTCATCCAAACCCCAACATGAGAATTTAAGTATGAGCTATTATTATTATGTGCTTGGTGTGGCAGAAAATCTAATTCACTCCGTTCTACTTAATATAAGTGGTGATTAGCGAAGCATGACACATCAGCAGACACATAATACATCATGAATCATGTGTAAAAGCATAATATCAACTTGTTTGTAATATAATGCCATCATGATCTGCTCATCAGTCGTATCGTATTTTTATGGCTTTAACTCCAGTAAGCAGTAGCAATCCAAATGTGAAGATGCAAGCATTAAATTATAAATTCATCAGTATTTGCTCTCATGCACAGATTCTCGTATTTTTAGAGTTGTTGCTTAAAGTGCAAAGATGCAGAAATAGAAAGAAACCATACATTGTCGTAATTGCATCTATTTTTCATATTCTTGCCACATCTCATCACATCTGGGACCACATCACCTTACCTCACCACTCACAGAAAATACACAAAAAAGTAAGCATATTTTTTCCCTGTCCATTTGCAATTTTATGTACATATTATGCCCAAGAGGAAGTGTAGGAAGTGGCTAGGTAATTGATGATTGATGTTTTGCTATATCGTTTAGAATGGTCAATAAAAGAAGCTTCAACTTGCCAAATTTAACAATTAGTCATCAGAATAAGTAAACAATCATCCAGCGTCCATTCATTGAAAATGTAGGTACCCATCATGAAAGATAAGATAAATATGCTAATGAAATGTTTGTTTACGCTTAAGTTACATTTTTTCGTTTGGTTCTGGTTGGCTGCATATCACAATAACATTCTTTGTCAAGTTCAACAGATTGAGTGAATGCACTTGAACATGCATGCAATATATTTCCATATGTGGTATATGGCGCATTAATAAAATGTTGAGGCTGGCGTATGTTAGTAAATAAATCCAAAAAACACTGCTTTGATTGAAGGGATATAATGAGGACTCTACTTTAGCTGTTGTAGTGGTGATCAAGCGTCAGATCAGTGATCAGAGATCAGGTGTAAGAGTTCTCCGCATTAGTCAGCATCATGATTCACTTTTGCAAAAAACAGGATGGGCTCAAATTCATCTCACTATTTCTGTATTGCTGCTTTGCAACAACATCCGCACAAGTACAACTTGCAGGAATTTATGATTTTGTGATTGGTAATTAAATAAAACTTTACAAAAGGGAAGAAGAAGATGTTTTTTAATTAAAAAAGAAGAATTAAAATTAACCTTCAGTTTTCATTCATATATGTAGTTGGAGGTGGAGCTGCAGGATGCACGGTGGCAGCTCGACTCTCCGAAAATGGGAAACATTCCGTGCTGCTGTTGGAAGCTGGTGGGGAGCCCCATCCCGACTTTGACATCCCTGCTCTGTTAAACAGACACTCGGATGACCTCCAATATGTGCGAAAGTACGAGAGTGTTCCACAAGCAAATACTGGATTAGCGAATAACGGGGTGAATTATTGACATTGACATTAAAATCCAAACTTATTATGAATTTTTTTGCAAATCCCGACGACTTATCATCACAAAGGGTTATCTTCCAAAAATTTAACAGGTAGTTAAACTAACTCAAGGAAGGACACTGGGTGGCTCGACGACAGTAAACGCGATGCTCTGGAATCGCGGCAGCCCCTTCGACTTTGACAACTGGGCTAGGATCACAAATGACAGCAGCTGGAGCTACTCGGAGTTGCTCCCATTTTTCAAAAAGTCTGAAAACTACATGGGACGCTTTCCACCATCCGACCAACATGGGGTTGGCGGACCGAATCACGGTCAGCAGACCAGACTACGCTCCCCTTCTCCAGGAATGGCTGGAAGCGGGACGAGCTCTTGGCTACCCCAGCGGTGTAGACCCTAATGGACCGCAACGAATCAGTTTCACGTCGGTGGAGTATAGTAAACGGGCTGGCCGACGGGTGAGCGCATATACGGGCTACCTCAAGCCCGTCCTGGGACGACGACCAAACTTAAGAGTTCTGACGGGGGCTGAAGCCACACAAATTATTTTCGAGGGGAGGCGAGCGCGAGCAGCCGGAGTGAGGTTTCGGGTGAGTCAATCCCGGAGACAGGAGGTGGTGAGGGCCAGGAAAGAAGTGATTATCAGCGCTGGAGCAATTGAGTCGCCGGCCCTTTTGCTCAGATCGGGAATAGGACCGAAGCATATTTTAGCCGGGGCTAATGTAATTCCTAATTCAATTTTTAAATGTAAAAATTAAATTGCTTTTAAACCATTTTTTGTTCCAATGTGAATTATAGATTCCCCAAATCATGGAGCTCCCGGTGGGGCAAGGTCTCCAAAATCACGCTGCAATTGTCCTCAAATTCGCAATTAATAATGCATCTTTAGTGTTTGATGCGGCTCGAGATCTAAACCCGGCGTCGATGGAAATCTTTACTAAACAGGGAGACGGTCCATACTCCTTTGGCGGGCAAGTGGCTCAATCCATTTCGAAATCAACGGTGTCCAAGGATGAGGCCAGGTGGGGGGACATTGTCACCCGATTTATAAGTAGTGTGAATGTGCCCGGTCAACAAAATGATGATGCTAGGTCGGGCCTGGCAAGCTGGGAAGTGCCGATTGGCGCTTGGATCACCACAGGTCGACCAAAAAGCCGAGGAAGCGTTGTTCTGAATCCGGAAAATCCGGAGGATGGTCTCCCACTGGTCGACTTTCAGTATTTCACGGATGACGGAGGGCAAGATTTGCAAGTTATGATTCAAGGTTAAAAGAACGCTCTGCTCTTTTCCAGAAATAATCTTAAAATGAAGGTCAAGTATTAAAAAAGTATTTTATTACTTTACTTATTATCAATAGCAATTAAAATCGCGCTGGATACTTTTGAGAGGACGCCATCCTTTAGGAAATTGGGGGCTCGCTATCCCCCAGAGACCTTGGCTCCCTGCCAAAACCTCAGATTCCGCTCAGATGCATACTGGACGTGTTACGTGAGGCACGTGACGCCAACAGGTTTCCACCCATGCGGCACAGCTAGAATGGGACGGGGGGTGGAAGACCGAGACGCCGTAGTGGATTCAAGCTTAAAGTAAGCCCGTCCTAATCACAATCATCATCACATACTACCTAATAATAAAGAGTGTTTAAAATAAATATAGCTCCGTAACCTGTTGTCATGTTTCATGTTTTTGTCTGAATTTGTATATAGGGTCATAGGCGTGGAGGCACTAAGGGTCGTGGACTCATCGGTAATCCCGACAATCCCAAACGCAAATCTTCAGGCACCTGTCTACGCCATTGCGGAAAAGGCGGCTCATCACATTCTGCATAGCTGGGAATAAAAATATATTGATTTTAGTACGCAGGCTTTTTTATTTATGGAAACCTGAACATATCAGCATGAAAAACAAGGCATACCTACGTTATAATATTTATATTAAAGGAGTTTTGGTAAAGTCTTCGAAAATAGAGTTGCGCTCAATATTACTCTACATTTTTTGGACAGTAANTATATTAAAGGAGTTTTGGTAAAGTCTTCGAAAATAGAGTTGCGCTCAATATTACTCTACATTTTTTGGACAGTAAATTTTTTTACTGAACACTAAAAGATTTTTACTTTACGATTTTTACGGTACATTATTTATCAAGTGATTTAAAAAGAACTGCATAGACTTATTTTTAATCTAACATCCCCGTCGGCCGTATCGGCTTGAACTTCAAAAGTCTGTACTTGTAAATGGATAAATATAAACACAAAATATGAAACGCTGTTAAAGATACAGTTCAAGGACATGCACTTACTTTTATGCGTTGTAGCCTTCTGGGAATTAAGCTTGTGGTGCGTTAATCACCATCATCATCATCATCATTCATCATCACCATCATCATGCTCTCAAAGCAACACATCTTAAATGCTCACACTCTCGCCCTTGCCTTGGCTCAAGAACTTCAAGATATACGTAGGATATACATAATACTATATTTTTTATTATATACTGCTGAAGGAATTGCATGATGATGATCATCATGAACAACTTAAGCTCACACACAACGAGCTATAAGAAAGAAAGAAAGAAAGAAATAGCATGGTCATGGTCTCATTTAATTTGCCAGCAGCATGCAGCAGCATACAGTGACTGTCACTACAAGCTCACAACGAGCTATAAGAAAGAAAGAAAGAAAGAAATAGCATGGTCATGGTCTCATTTAATTTGCCAGCAGCATGCAGCAGCATACAGTGACTGTCACTACTATTTCATTACGAGAATGTTTGAAAAATATATCACCAGCATTTCCATCCATCCATGGCCATCCAGAGATTTTTATTCTTGATTCCGAGCGAGTTTTACACATTAAACACGTTGCGTTGCACTGCAGGGATGCAAAAAGAGATGTAACATCATCCTACTATGTACTTCTCTTGTTGAGTATCCAAATCCAATATCTAGTAAGGATCGTCGTACGCTTATGTTTAGGCCCATTACTATATATGTTATTGTTATTATATTATTGGCATTTTTTAGAACGCACGTATCTTGTAGTACAGTACACTTTCTTCATATTATAAAATCCATATTATTGTGGAAAAAAACATCTTGTCGGCGTGGAATCACCAAATAAGTATTTTACAACACTTTCTTCAAACAACCTCCCACACTGCCCACAACAGCCTCACTGCACTACTGGAAAGTAACGTGAGGGGGACTCTTTCCAAAAACGTCAACATTCCCCTTCTTTCATCATCAATCACAAGGAGATCCTTGTCATGTTACACTTTTAATAGAAATATACATATATACATATATGATATTGGTGTATATGGTATGATATTATCATAATATTGTTGTTTGATTTAGAGATCTCAAATTCACTACACACTAAAACTACCTACGCAAATTATTATAATATGCAATATTGTGCAGGTATGTGAATCACTCACAGACACAGAATATATATATATATATATATATGATAAGAATAATATAATATTATGTTGTATGTGCTCATCAACTAGGGCATTTTATCTGTGCGTTTCAACTCAATTCCAGTCCAACCAAACAAAGGTTGCTGTGGTTGTGCGCTCAATTGTCAAATTAATTGTAAGTTGATACTTTCAAAACTGTTTGAAATATTTTACTATATTCAATATCAAATAAATTCAATATGTACCAGACTTGATTTTCAACTTTTGAATTTTTTTGATATAGGTATTATATAGGGAGCCAGCATTATCCCAGCAGAGAGTTTGGAGGTATAGGTGATAGGCGTGCCTGTGTGGCCTGGTCAACGTAATTACAGATTGATTTAACCTTTTTGGTAGAAGATGTCGACATTGAATAAAATGAAAATGTCGTCGTCACCACCACCACCACCCCTTGATATGGAATTGGAAAGAGACGAGGAGGAGGAGGAGAAGTCTGTCCCAGATTCCAATCCAATGTTGAACGATGTGGTAATAATAAAAATAAAAAAAGAAGTTTTTATTAAATAACAAATTTAACTACCCTTGAAACTTTGAAAGTGCAAAATGAAATTTTTGGAGTTGACAACATGTGTTTGCGTTAGAGCTTATACGTGGATGACGGTCATAAAGTTTTTTTTATTTAATACTGATTTTATGATTGGATCCTACCTCCATCAATCAACCTCCTCAGGTCCTTGAAAACCTGTTTGGATACCTTGGATTTAAGGATTTGAGCCGGTGTCGTCTCGTCTGCCAGCAGTGGTTCAAGGGCTCGCTTCCAAACTGGCTCAAAAAGGCTCCCATGATAACTCTTGCTCTTGAGGAAACTAGTAGTAGTAGCAGCAGCACTAGTCCAGGAGAATTAGCCCAGGAGGAGGAGCATGAGCATGTCAGAAACATGTGCACGTTCCTTGTAGCCACCCACAATGATTTCCATCAGTACGACGGCTCAACTGAATACTCTGGGTTACGGAAATACACAAAGTTCGAAACTCGAGGAGACACGAACCTACCAATGCACCATCACCTGCTCCAGAACTTTTTGCGCCACTGTGGGGAGTGGATAACGGAGCTGAAAGTGTCTCTAAGGTTTCGGGACATGGACGTATTTCAAGGGGTAATGCAGTCAAGGATGACACCAAACTTGGTTAAACTCACAGCAAATATGATATTCATGAAAGGGAGAGGCTTCGAGGAGGAACGGAGTTACGAATTGGGGCAGGCGGCAGCAGTCCACAGTAAGTTAAAGTCACTCAAGATCGGCATCAATAATATGCGTGATGAGGATGATGAGGAGGATAATGATGATGATAATGAGGAAACGCTTCCGGTTATGGGATGGATCCAGTTGTTGCAGAGATACCCTAATCTGAAGGTCTGAGTTTGTTTTTACATTGAAAGGGAGCTATATTTTATATTCCATAGAATTTTAGAATGTAGAATGTGAAGAGAGTGTATCACTAATTAGATAAAAAAAATGTGTAACTATTACGTTTTTTTCCTTAGACTTTAGTACATGGAGACGCATCACTAAATAGAATTCGCCCTGCGACATTACGCAATGCAGACAATTTGTTGGAAGCTATTTGGAGTATTCGGCAGGCGGACAGGCAGCTGCTGGATTTGAAGCGCTTGGATATAGACGTAGAGCTGGACCTATGCATGCGCATGGAGTTAGAAGAGTATGAACTTAAAACCATTCCCAACCTGTATAATTTTGATTCCAAAAATAATACACACCGCTAATTTCATAATTATTACATTATTTTCGCCATTAAGTGGAAACCACGAACTAGCTTGGCTGCTGCCTGTCTGTCGGGACGCAGGATTGGCTTTGGAGAAAAGCCTCATGTCCTTTGGAAAACGCACTCCAAATCAAACCATTTACGCGATTTTGGAATCTCAAGCTGCAACTCTGAAGGAGCTTGGTATCCGCAAGTTTGGCGTCCTTAAAAACTTTCAGCCCCCTACAATGAGCTCAGTTGAAAAGCTTGAGGTTTTTACTAACCCAATTCAAGATTTGAGTTTTTTCAAAGGTTTCCCGTCCCTCAAGTCTTTCATTCTGCATCCGGACGGCGCCTCCTATGTAATCAGCACTCTTTTGAATAATACGAGGGAAGAGCAGCTGGATGAAGGTCTGGTGATCCCCAGCGTAACAAGCTTTGTATGTGAGTTTGGAAATGTGGTGGAGGGGGATGATATTATCTGTGCAGATGGGATGCGAAAGTTGAAAAGAGTGATGCCAAACTTGAAAAAGGTTCAACTGTTGCTGGATAACGAGTCGTTTCGTGCCGTATGCGAGTGCTGGCCCCACCTGGAACGTTTGAGTATTATCGGGCAGGAGGTTGACGATGACGGTGTTACTGGAGGAGTTATTGCTGGGGGTGGGCAACACAGTCAGCATAATATCACAAATCTCAAAGGTATATATATATATATTAATGAAGTGGATGACTATTGTGGATGTTTTTACAATCTCATATTCTCAGAGTGGATACTGAACTTGATGTTCTGTTCTACTTTTTTTTCAATTGCGCACTTTGCTAATTTGCAGGCTTGAAGTCCCTTAAAATGACGCATTCGGACGGGAGGTACAAAAATTTTGTTGCGCCCACAGCTATAACCGGCAAGTCTGTTGCAGAATTCTTAAAGTTACCAAATCTGGAGGAATTGGATATTTCAATTGACAAGGAAGTATGTGAACATTATTCCCATTTAATTTGCCAAATCGGTAATGTGATTATTATCATTTTCTGGTATAATCTGGAGATGGAGACGACTTTTTGTTTTCTAGTTGGACGTGGACAAGAATGTTATCAATGCCTTGGAAGCAAAGGTAAAAAGCTGTACGATTAACTGGGCAACACGAACAGAGACTAATAATAATGAGAGCGATCAAGATGATGTCAGGGGGGACGACAGGGGGGCCGAGAGCAGCGATGGCAGTGATAGTAGTGATCACGGTGTTGATGATGACTGAGGTTGATTGTGGTGTGTGTGATGATGATTAATGATGATTGTTATTACCCATCAAGAATGACTGGTATTGGTATTTTTTGCTAGTTAATGTCAAAATGTAAGAAACCACTTGTAATAATTTAAGCTTAATTTGATCATTAATGAGAGCTTGTGTTTATCTGTACACCTGTAACTCTTCCGAAATTGTTCTGAAAGATGTAAAGTAAAGATGGAGTCTAGTGGATTTGTATATATATTTTAAAAATATAAAGTGAAATCGTGTCACTTTGACTTTATTGTGAGGTCACACGGTCACGGCCAACATTGAACAACCTCACCTTACTATATAACATGAGTTCGAAGCAATCGGGAAAAAA
>JAANSN010006144.1:0-11067 GCA_036850665.1 Dicranocentrus wangi
TATTTTTTGTTAGGTTCGGTTTGCTTGCATGCTAAGACCAATCTGCAAAATTGTACGTATTGTTAGTAAAATATTTTCAAAAATGAAATTTATTTTGCTGAAACTAGAGAACATTGAATTATTATATACTATATGCATACAGAGTAATTGTTTGGTTTGATTAAGGATGAATTTATTGGGTCGTCTATTAACCGGTGTACGTATTTTTTTGTTAGCTTCAGTTTGCTCATTTTACAAATTGGTCTGAACACAGTAAGAACGTGAAAGCAAATAATAATATCGGCATCGGCTCATGCATCTTTTGAATTGCGTTTATCAATGTTATTTTATTTTTACTGAAATCAATTTCATATATACAATATGTACAAGCGCTTATCTACATTATATACAGGACGGAATAATTATGTGATGTAAGAGGGATTGCCAAATCATCAAACGGGTTGTCAATCAACTACGAGAAAATAGGCGGTGAGCAGAATTAACCGCTGATGGCAGCTTCAAGTGATTTACGAGCATTGACTCGTCCATGACCCTGAAAATTATAGACATTGGTATTATCTGATGCAGTGATTGGATAATTTGGTTAGAAATAGCTGAGATATGTAGCTAACTTACATATTGGTTATTGGGGTATGTGGTGGATGGAATTCCTCCGCAGACAGCTCCGGTATCAGCCAAGTTACGGTCAGCATTGTCTTGCAAAAGATCCTTAACTTGGGCATAGGTCAAGTTTGGATTCCTGGCAAGAAGGAGAGCAGCAGTGCCGGCAACATGGGGTGTGGCCATGCTTGTTCCAGAAATGACTTGGTAAGCGGTGTCAGAGGTGCTCCAAGCTGAGCGGATCTCATTTCCTGGAGCAGATATATCAGGCTTGAGTTGTCCAGCTACAGAAGGTCCTGCAGATGAAGACCCTGAAATAGTGTCGCCATTCGTGGTTGACCCAACAGCAATAACGTTTTGATCTCCGGGGGAGTTTGCAGATCCGCAGGATGGTCCACTGTTTCCGATAGCGAAGACTGGGATAATGTCAGCGGCGTGCCAGGCGTCAATAACTGCGTTGTAAAATGCATTTCCTTGTCCACCTCCTAATGGATCATAATGACAACATATATAGCAAACATAACTTATTTTAATTGTTTTTAAAATTTATACAGCCAGTTCTCTAATTACGTCACTAACCCCATGAGTTGGATACGACATTTGGAGCTGTGTCACAGTCTTCGGAGCTTCCATCCCATTCTGTGGGACACACAACCCATTGTCCGCAAGCTTTCAATTCAGCTTCGCCACAGGCAAAGGACCCACAGCCACGGCATGCAATCCAGGTAGCTCCTGGTGCCACACCGATTCCTCCGTTGCCAGCCATAGTTCCCATTGTGTGAGTTCCGTGACCGTTATCATCCCCAGGTTCTTCGTCTCCGCTAATAAGTAATTGTTGTAAAATTAATTTTTGATTTCGGACAGGATGAATTAAAACGCTTGAAAAGTTTTGACTTACTAGTAGGGGTCGAACCACCCACGGCTGGTGCGGTAGGTATCCTTGAGTGCTTCATGAGTTCCCCTAACTCCGGTGTCGATATTTGCTGAAATGAAATTTCAAGTGAACCATTGCTCGCTTTTATCAGAAGTAGTTTTCATGTGGTATTTACAAATTGGTATAAACCAATTTCTTACCGACAACAGCGCCTTCTCCATTGTTTCCTCCAGGCAACACCCAAGCGCCAGGAGCTTCAATCTTCTCAATGTTCCACTCAGCAAATGGGTTAATTGGGCTGGAAGTGAGGGGCTCTAATGAAAGAATAAGTTCTTGGCGAACTTCAGCAACTTCGGGGAGTGCAGCAATTTCGTTGACGAGATCAGCATTGGCGTTCTTGACATACAGTTCGTTGCTCACCCAGAACTGCTTAAAGTCAGCGGAACGAGCTTGAAGGAGCGCCAGGGCACTTTTTTGGGAGAAGGCCGTCAAGGATTTCAAGTTGCTGGCAAGGTTGGTTATCTTTTCTCCCCGGGTTGTGAACTTGAGGGAACCAGTGCGCTGAATGGCAGCCGTGTTTCCACCGTGGAATCGGACGAACACGTTGGAAGCCCCGTTGGCCTTCAAGGTCCTGGTCAACTTGGGGTGAATTTTGGAGCTGGGCGCAGCCACAGCAAGCCCCAACAGGGCGAGGAGGAGAACCTTTCGGAACATTTTGGTTTATTATACTTTTATTTATGAAAAATAAGAATAATTCTTATTCAAATGTGGTTTGTATTTCTTTGTGTGGTTCGAAGTTCTAACTGATGATGTGTGTTCTTGATTCCCGGATTTATATATATACCGAAAAACATTACGCTGATTACAACTACTCCGTACAAGGAGTGCCAATTCCATGAGGCAGATAAGCGTTGGATGAAATGTAGAGGTGTGGTAGTACGTGGTCTACTTGAAAGGCACTTGAAAATTTGAAGCTAGTAGAGATTGAAGTATTCAGGGAAGATAAGTTTTACATATTGGGCACTGTACCTGTATATGTACAGTTGCAGTTTGGTGAAAACCCTAATCTCTGATAAGTGCAAGTGGCAGAAGATCCCACTATTGAATTCTCGAGGTCGGCCGGTTTTATTAATCTAATTTGTGACTTCGGACAATTGCTTTTGCTTTCGTCAATACGAATGTTTTATCAGAGTCCCCTGATACTTGTAAAATTTCCAACTTAACTTGATCTATTATAAATAATCAAGCAAGCCTGCATGAGAGCGTAATCACGATCCATTGATACGTATTGCATACAGTACAATTTGAAAGGACAAAATTGTGAATCCCCAGTTAATTCCACGTGCGATTATTTATATGTAACATAAACAGAAAGTGGGATAATCCGGTGGGAAAATTTTTTGCAAGGAAATTCCCGTTTTTGTCTAAATTGCATACGAGCGTTGAGTTCACAATGCACTCAATGAGTAAAACCCCAAAATATGGGAGACAAAGTTCATGTTTATATCAGTCACGACACGACTATCTACGCGATGCGGAAATACCTCCATTGATTTATTGCACTTATTTTGACAAGATCGCGCGAGGGGAAATTTGGAGAACGATATTGATTTTATTGAGATTACACGGATTAGTGGCGTGTTTCCCATTATTATCTGGTACAATGTTTGCCAAAGCAGTAATTACTAAATGATTACCGTTTGGGAATTTTGTGTTTTGTGAATGTTTACCTGTAGGTCTATTCACTTCTATGTAGTCACCCGCCGTAGTTCATCAAGTACCTGTAACCCAAATTTATTCGCTTTATAATAATTAGTGAATTCGCTGGTCGAGATCTGTCACTACTTTTGTTTGTTTACTACCAAGGCGAGTATACTATTTAATTCCAGCAACGTTGCATATAACCCAAAATTCGCTTATAATAATTAGTGAATTCGCTGCTCACTATACTTTTGTTTGTTTGCTTGGCCGTCGGGTTTCCCAAAGTACGACAGTGAAAAATGTACTTGATATGATAGTAACGTTTATAAAGTGTCATCGAGTTATCGTATATATTATATACCGTACTCTTCTTACCTCGACTTCTTTATTGGAAACCAAAGTTTTCTGTAATTAATTGAGGGAATCCTTGATAATTTCAGCATAATTAGGCTTCCACCAAACTATGCTCGACACCTTCTTCCACAGTAAGGGCTACAAGGACGTGTACAGCGTGCTCAGAATATGCCACGTTCACTGTAACGGAAACGCTTTCTATTGCACGGAGTAAATGATGCACTTGTAGCCGCATGGCTTTTGACATTGCAATTACTAATATAATCAAACATAAAATCGTTAAATTGTGTATCGTGGTTTCGGTGAAAAACCAACAAGTTACATAATACTGACCATCAGACATACTGATCGAGTGATCGACAACCTGCACTAAAACAACTAGCTATTCTTGTTTCCTTCCAAGTAGCTCTATATAATGACTTCTCCCTTTATGACAAAGTAAATATTAATTGAAATATAATGACTTCTCCCTTTGCTTTATGACAAAGTAAATATTAATTGATGCCATAAAAAATTTCAAAAGCAATTGAAGGTCAGCTAGAGTCTTTTATTTCTTTCGTTTATTTCGTAACTTCTGTATACGCATCTCAGTACATGCTAATTTTTTTATATTTGCTGTTTCTCAAACGGAATGGCATAGGTATTTATTGATGCAGGACATTTTTAGCGCTTTGCACATTTAAGAAATATCTGAACCTAGGCAATTTTAAGCACCCATCATCCCCTGCTTACAAAAAGTAGTTTACAATGACAGGTTTTACAATGACTTAACATCGACAGTATGGTACATTAATTAATGTAGTAATGTTTACGCATCGCTTCCGCATTACAACTATCTGAATTGTTCAAACGGACGAATCTCTACCACAACTAATTACTAGCACTGACAATACACTCGTTGAATGTTCCATCCCCTCGGTCTTCCACCTTAAACAGTACTTTACGAAAACTCATGCACGTCCTACCTTTTCCCTGTGCAATGAGGTCTTGGCACATGTCGCATAGTTCCGCTTTGTGATTCTCTGGCTCCCCACGGCCAGCGCCTAACTGCCTCCTTTGTCGCAGAACTTCCAGTGGCACGGGTCTCAACTAATTGTAAGTCAGACAAACATAATGTTTCGAAAAGTTATGTGGTAGCAATTGATCGACTTGAGAATGTGCGTTTCAACAAATTACTTTCTTCAAGCCAGTAATATCTCCCCGCGATTTGCACTTCCCACACCGTTGAGTACGTTGCGGTGTAATGGAGAAATCCTCCCATGCGGGGCATCCACCTCCAGGACAAGAGAACCAGTAATGACGCCCAAACTACAAGTTCAAAAATAGAATTCAAAATGAAATGTATTGGTACTTTGTTCGTTACATCTAACTGTGTGAATGCTTGCTTACCCGACTTTGAGTGCCACTGCGAGTCACCATTGCCCCACAAATGTCGCATTCTTGACGATTACTTTCGCTGTCATGTATAGACTGCCAGTGATAACCATTACATCCTGGATTGGGACAATAATAATTGTCCAGTTCCAACATCTGCAAAGGGTACCCCAAGAAAAAAATCTTTGGTTTAAACAGGGTATGGGTTCACTGAACATAATACACACTACAAACTACAACATCTTTGCACGCAGGATAATCTTTTTTCACCTCATCAACTACTTTAGCGATTTCCGCCTCCGCCCCACAAAATTCACATGGAACCTCATCCTCCGGATTCCACCTAAAGATAGATGATAGATAGATATTTTTATATTTTTTATCAACAACAAAGATAGATATTGTAACACGAAATTGTATTGCTCGTTAAACCCGTCACCCGTGAGCAGAGTTCCACTGTCTCTTGCACTTATCATTGGAGCAACTGAACACGGCCAGCACTTTCAGGTAGGTCCGAGTGCCTCCAGTTGGACCCTCTTTTTTGCTCTTATTTTTGCTTTTCCTCCCCATTTTATATACTTGTGAGTGAAGACGGTTGTTGGGTGAAAAGTAGCGTTGCGTTGGCTGTTAGCTCTCTCTCACCTGGATTAAACACAAAAAAGGAAACCTGATTATTATGGCTATATACAATGCAAACTGGAATACTGCAAATCTATGCTTGACAAGAATGTATATCGCTTAGTGTCGAATTTAGTGTCACCGTTTTCCAAGTTCCAACATTCAAAACACTACCTCTAAACTCGACTCAATTCACAATTGACACAATTTCTTGGCGAACGCCATGAGTATCAGTAGGAGGACTCACAAAACTAATAACTGATTATCTCTTAAAACGTTACAACAGCGCAAAGTTGGCCAAATTAAAAGAGCATCGACGCCCACATGGTGTATATTGTCATCATCATCATATTATACTCAACCGAATGATGAATGACAGTGAAACAAGCGAAATACTTAGTACCTATATAGTTTACATTTGCAAGCAATTTGCGTGATTTGAAAGGATTTGATTTTAATCATGTACCATTAGTTATATTATACGTTTACTAAATAAGTACAATAGTAAATCTGAGTTCCAACATTCAAAACACTACCTCTAAACTCGACTCAATTCACAATTGACACAATTTCTTGGCGAACGCCATGAGTATCAGTAGGAGGACTCACAAAACGAATAACTGATTATCTCTTAAAACGTTACAACAGCGCAAAGTTTGGCCAAATTAAAAGAGCATCGACGCCCACATGGCGTATATTGTCCTCATCATCATCATATACTCAACCGAATGATGAATGACAGTGAAACAAGCGAAATACTTAGTATATGGGTTACATTTGCAAGCAATTTGCGTGATTTGAAAGGATTTGATTTTAATCATGTACCATTAGTTATATTATACGTTTACTAAATAAGTACAATAGTAAATCTGCGTTGGTGCTGGTAGCTCAAGCTCAGCATTTTATTAAAATGCAAACGCAAGTATATCATCATTCATCATATCAGATTGCTTGGAGGATATTATGTATGAACTTTGGACATTGGTGATTATTGGTGACAAAAATGCAATGATTCACTTTCATTCTCCTCCGTACGTGTCACGTAATATACTTATGATGACTTGATGACCTACTCATTTTATCTGCGCACAATCAACTAAAAAATTTGATTGATAAATAATTTTTCTTTGTTTTAATAACCTGAGTGTGGGTGTGAGTCCGCTCCACTCCGATCCAAATCCAAGGACTGCACTGCACAATAAAAAAGTTAGTCACGTCACGTCCACAGTCCACGTCACGTCACACTTTTATTCCGCTAATATGCTGGAGGAGCTCTTCTGGATTACACGATACACATGCAGTATTAGTTTCCAGATCTTCCATTCATTCTCCAATCACCAAAATGCAAAACTAAAAAACAAGTTTTCGCTTATGAACTCTCAGCCTGCAAAAACGTTTCTGACATGAAGGAAAACGTTATAAAATGTTACAATCCACTGCATGCAGTTCATAGGTAAATGGGTCTTATCTTGTTCTGCTATGCTGCTGCAAAAATGCTTGCAATGCATGTGATTTCGCTTTTCTTTTTGTTGAGCTATTTCTCCAAGGCCACTTTGCTCACCAGTATCGTCATCGTCTGGCTGGAGTGCGCGAAGCTGCACATGTCATGCAATGCAGTCTATTGTCTATCCCCTTGATGCAGTTTAGCTTTTACCATTTTCTAAAGTCCTTTATGTTTGCCTTTGTTAACCTGCATGCAACTTTTCTACTTTTCCAGAGCGATGATGTGCGTAAGGCTCAATCCAGGCCAACCCAATCCATGTTCCGTACCATGCAATCAAAACACGTAAAAGTCTGTCATATATGACCCATATGTCATACGTCTGAATGAACCAAGACTTTTTTAATATTACTGGACCACCCATACAGCATTCCATTCCATTTTATTTCATTACTTACTTAAACTTAATTTTACAAATACAAATTATCTTGTAATGTTGCACGTGTAAAAATGCAAACTAATTGCACATATTTAATATAGTCAAAGTTGTATTAAAATTGTAAAAGTAGGGTTAGGTTTATGTTCCAACTTAACCTGCATTGCAAATTGCAACTAAACCTACTATTAGACACGAAGACACGGAGGCATTACAAATTAAAAACCTAAAAAATCAGGTGTAAGTAAGTACGTACAAATAAATATTTTATATCACATTGTCAATTTCAAATATGGCGTGTCTGTCCTAGTCATCTGGATAAACCCATGTGTTTGGAGAATTGCTGGCATTATTATTATTGTTTCCAGCAGAAAGTCCAGTATCCGGGTAGCGAGCGCCTTGGGAGGGGGCATTATATCTTAAGTCGCCGACAAGACTGGGAGCAGGAGGATTTTGATTTTGACTATTGTTCCATGCCGGTGGTGAAGGCGAAGCAGGATTAGGATTGCCTTGTTGCGAATTAGCAGGTCCATATTTATACTTTTCAGCTCCCCACTGCCCATCATCCCATTGCTGTTGTTGTTGGACAGGTTGTTGCGGATTTGAAGACCATTGATTATTTGGCGGCTGGTTAACTTGTGGCTGCTGCTGGACAGGTTGTTGTTGCGGATTTGAAGTCCACTGGTTATTTGGTGGCTGGTTTGGCTGCTGCGCATTTGGATTTTGTGGTTGAACCTGTTGTTGGTTATTTCCAGATGTCCACTGCTGCTCCGGAACCGTAGGTGTCATTGTCATCTGGTTGTCGCTGACAGGCGTCTGCTGTTGAGGTGACCACTGCGTATTCTGTGACGGTTGATTTTGCTGGGTATTTTGCCACTGAGGATTATTCATATTGGCTGGAGGTTGTTGTTGCTGTTGTTGTTGTGGAGTGGCATTAGGGTAGTTTGGAGCTGGATTTGAATTCGGATATTGGTTCGAAGGTAATTGCTCCTTTTGTAGTTGCGGATTATTATTGTACAACTGATTTCCGTACGGATTCCAGGGATTAGGATTCGCTTGGGGGTTTGTACCAGGTTGTTGCTGATTGTAGTATGGAGACTGCTGCTGCTGCTGTTGTTGTCCGTAAGGAGATGCAAATGGCCAGCCTAGTCCATTGTTAGGCTGTTGTTGTTGACCTTGCTGCTGGGGATTTCCAAACAGTGATGACCATGGGTTGTTCCCTCCGGAAAATGGGAAAAGTGACTGCTGTCCACCTGGAGTATACAAGCAAAACGATAGCTATCATACATAATTTCTATTCTGCGAAAGTCATAATATTCACTTTTGAGAATGAATATCGAAATAGGTAATGTCTGACCGATATTATTACCTGGCGATGATGACGGGAACAGTGAGCTTGGAAAGAATTGTGCTACACCTTCATGTAAATATGTGATAAGAAGGAAGTGGCAAACAACTACAAGCCTTGGAGCACCAAACTTTAATTTTAAGATTTTGGAAGATAAGAGCTGCCATCATGAGTGGAATGTAGTTAATTTGTTCCAATTTAAAAATCTGCCGTGCACTGCTAAAATAATATAAAGCAAACTTTATTTTGTGAATGGCTGTTAAAAACTAGGAAAATGACAGGCAACGCAAGTAAGACGGCGAGCTTCGGACAGGCAATGAAAGACAACCGACACCTTGTTAAAGATGGGTCGTATCGTATCCCAATATTCCCAATCTCAAGCATTTCAATCATGTAGACTCGTCACACCTGCGTACATTCTCTGAAAAGAGCTCTATTTTTAGTAAGTTCTTCACAAGAAAACAGAAACTTACCTTTTTGACAAATACCACCCTAGCCCACACAGTACTTATTAGGTAGGTAGGTATGCCTGTTGGGGACTGGGGATTTCCGAAGCTGGATTTCCCTGATCTTGACTAACTAGACTAAAAGGATGGATATTATGCAGGAAAGAGATACAAAAGTACTCCATTTTATATTACGGCCGGTTGCCTACAGCATGGGTACTAAACTCGTGTATCTTTTGAGTTTGGTATATCTCATATCTTTAGGACATTTTAAATGTAGAATGATGACATGTATTCGCCCACGAAATTGGTAAAGTGTATAGTATAGTCTCTGTCTCTCGGAGTCCTCAAAAGGAATTCGTATACAAGCTTATACGTACGTAGCATATCCCCGAGCATACAGTTAGTTATGCAGTTATAGGGTTTCTGTTTGTCATATGTTTGTAATTCTATGTCAATTAAAATTCTATTTATGCACATGTATTTCCTTGTGAATTGTTAATGCACCTGCCTTAATGTTTGTAAAGCTAAATAATTACTAATCCTGAACCCTGTACGCACAATTAAATCTTGTAATACTGTCATTGAGTAAATACAGTGAAGATGAGTTCACAATTTCATCATTTATCGACATTCATGGATATAACTACAATATTGCATTTTATCATCTGTAATAATTCACTCGTTTCTGTGAATGTTTCTGTGCTGCTCTGCCATAAAAGATTCTCCTGCAAGTTCCTCATTATCGCTAACGATGAGATGGAGTTTCAATCAAGCACTCGCAAAATATGAAAATGGAAAAGTGTTTTCTCAAGTGTGGTTCATTTTTTATACGGTTTATTGGTTTATGCTAAAGACGCAAGATGAACAAGCCTGTCTAGATTTCCTCATACTAAAATAAAACAGTCATCCAACAATCATTGAATTGTAACTTCAAATTGGCAGTGTAAACTATTGTGAAATAGTAGAAGACTACCAATTTATCCACTATCAATTTATCGTCTTGTGAAAAATGTGAAACAGTAGATGTCTTTGTATTCATGGCTTATAACGTTGTTTTTATTTTTATTCTTCCAATTCGAAATTACTACCATGCAACTTTAAAAACATGCCAGGTATCGCCTAAATAACTGAAAAATAAATACAACAATTGAAATTCCGTGTAGAAATAACGTCCAAATGATTGCCAAATCGTACGCATTTGCACCTCTTTCTATTCGCTCGTCGCTAACCATCCATTCAATTGCAACCCGTGATTGTAATGAATTCCATGCAAAAGTGACAAAATTCCAGCCTTTGTTGAATCCACCATGTGAATTTAACTTTGCCATGACATGTATAATTTCAAATTCCATGCATCATGATGGAATTGGTGGTATGCTGCTATGCCGGTATCCACAAGAGAGGCGATGCAAGCTTCAGCTCGGATTGCAAAAGACATTTTCATTTTCCAATGCCAGAAATAAGGTTGAACTAAAATAGGCTCTTCCGTATTTCCGTAGAGCTTTCCCTTTCCAAAGATGGTAGCCACCATTGGTAAAAATCGGTCTGTTAGGCCGTGCTTGGTGAAGTAAATTATTGCGAGCTTCTCAGCAGGTGGAACATGAATCTCTGTCGAATTTGGACATCGAGCCCAAGAGTGCCAATCGTGTAGCAATGGGCATTTGATCATTCTGAGGTGATCATTATCATTTACCGATAAATTTCGAACAAACTCAATTCCCATCGTATCTTCGTATCCCCGGTAAATAACCCTGTTGTGACCAGCACATGGAGAAGAGAGAGAATCCGTCCGTTCGTGAAATCGTCACACATACGTTTTAGTTTAAGTATATTTATGCGTATTTCCAGAAAGCAAGTAAAGTATATATTATG
>JAANSN010006145.1:0-11065 GCA_036850665.1 Dicranocentrus wangi
GGACCGGACTCCGGACAAGGTTTGTTGGATGGACAATGCAAACATTGAACAGTTGGGATCACCCCAAAGGGTACCGCCTCATAAAGAGGTAGATTTTCATGGATATCCGGAAGCAAAATCAAAAAATAAAACGGAGGGCGGGTTCATATTGTCAAACCCGGTTGTCACCGACGTGGGCACCTGGGAACCAATGAAGGAATGTCCAAAGGAGTGGTACGCAACGGGAGTAATGGGATTCAGACGGAAAGTCGAAGTAATTGCAGGGAAAAAAACTACGGTGGACCACGCAGGTTGAACAAGTTATGGATTGATCGAATAATAGAAGAGTTTAATGTTGTTATGTATAGGGTTATCAATACCGTAATTGTCTTTTACGAGTATTTCTGTCTTTAATTGTAATTAGGCTTCACCTCGGTTGCTTTTATATGCCAACCCCCGGACAGAAGTGATAAGGACCATATTGCCTTTGTTTCTCCAAATTTACCACCCAGGCCATGGCCGCAGTACGAGTTTTTCACGTGCGAAGAAGGCATGCAGTACCTTTATTCGTATCATGTATCATTTGATTATGTAAAGGAAGTTATTTTAACATACACGCTCTTATTAATGAAGGTGCTGGCATTGGAATTCAGTTGAACTCTCAACCTGACCAAGGACCGCTTGACGATGGTTAATCCAAAATGCACATACAAAAATCTTAGTTTAAAGTTCCAACCGCTGCCAAAACTGTGTGACCTTTCATATTCTGTCCCATTATTACAGTTGCCACTGATGACACAAGGTTATGGTGTAGTTACGGAGAGCACGTGGATGTGCCCATGAACACGTCCGACTTTACAGATGTCACTGATTTGAGGGGAGAATGGACCAAAGAAGTAATTCAAGGAATGCAATTTTCGACGCTTGCCTGAATACTTGTAAAACTTACTTTAATTTTCTTTTGCAGCAAATTTGTAAACCATTCCACGCCATTACCGGCCTAGAAGTACAAGCACAATCCTTTTCAACCGAGTCGAACATTGAAGAGCATGACAATGTAAGAAACATAAACTTTCTCCATAGGCGTTTTAAATCAAGATAATTGTGAAAGACCCTTAATTTTCTCTTAATTTAGGTGGGCGTGTGCAACGTCAAAGTAAAGTGTTCGTTTGTGAAGAACCCAGCCGAGGTTTGTATTCCAATGGAAACGCGAGTGCATATTGTAAGAAGTTATCAAGCATGTAGAATAAATAAGTCGTTCATTGTTGGAAAGTTCTCTGCTCAGCATTGTTCACAATTATTCATTAGGTGACCTGCGACAACTCCAAAGGGAACAAGAAAAAGGAATGCAAGTTTGAAAGCCAAATTGGTCTCGTGCAAGACTACGTAAACCAAGACCGGAAAATTTACTTTTATGAAAGTATCGGTTACACTTTACCCTGCGTCAGACGCCAACTAATTAAGCACATGCAAGATGACATGAAATGTAACAGTGCTGAAGGCGAGGAGGGTAAATGTGAATTTGATTGGAAGGCTGACCACCTTCCGCAAATTTGGGACGACATTTCCTACCTAAACTACACTTTCGAAGTGAATGAGCGTGAGAAAGTTAAAGTGTATCAGATCATCTCCGAGTGTGACTACTACAAAGTGTACACCAACAAGTATGTCGCAATTAAAGGGAAGAATGAAAAGCCATTTGAAATTGAGGGACATCCAGCGTCTCCCCCAAAAGGCCGTTGTTGGCAGCTCAATACTCCAATCATAAGTGCGCTTGAAGATCCCCCGGAATTAAATCACGCAGTGGCAACCCCATTTTTGAACCGTCCTCCTACGAAAAACTTTCTCCCAGAACAAGACCTTGGCTCTGTCTTGATGAATCCTGTGGTGACCAGTAGAGGCGAGTGGACCCAATGGGAGAGGTGTCCGGAAGGAATGTATATAAACGGAGTGGTAGCAAGACGGAGTGCCATTCCAGCAAAAACAGCATCCAAATTGGATCAGGCGGGTGTTACTCATATTCATCTTCAGTGCCAGAACCCGGAAAAAAGTCAGCGAGCCGAGATACAAATTATTAGTCCTAACGCACCTGTAAAAGAAGCCCCGAAAGCTGATTTCTTTTCATGTGCGGATGGAACCGGAATCGGATTTCAGGTTAATTCTCAGCAGGACCAGGGTCCAGGAGATGACGGTAATCTGGAAGCTTATTATACTACGACATTCAACCCCTTTCTGTCTTAAAACGACGTTGATTATTACGCATAATGTATTAACTACTCATAATTTGAGAAATGAGAGCTCATGGTCATTACAGTTGTTCATGGCTTATTAAGGATTTTATATACATACCAGTTATGGATGCTCCAGAAAAATCGCATAATAATATTACAACCACATTATGCACGATTCTTTATAAATTCTATTTTTTTCTCGAAATATACTGCTCCTGGAAAAACTGTACAATAATGCTTAACTATTAGGAAATGTTTCGAGTTTCTCTGTACATACATACATGATGATTGATGATCATGACTGACTGACTAAACGATATAAGTTAAGTCGTGTGTATTATTTTCTGACGTGAGAGGAGGCAGTTGCTCTCGAGAAAGAGTCAGTCAGTAGTATTTTCTATATATACATATAGATGTTTTTTTTTGTATGGAAGAAGCGATAGAGTTTTGGAGAGGAAGAAGAAGAAATGATAGGTTTAGTGTGCTCCATGCAACTCGCAACTCACATTGTGAGTTGAGTAAGCATTTCAAGAACAGAGTGTTCTGCTATATTATACCACACACAGAGACTCACACCGATATAGTAATAGCACACTCACGTTCTTACTAACTCGCTTCTACGCAACTTTACTTTTTCAATATCGGTAGCTCAGATAGTAGCGCAGTATTTCGATTCCATACAATTCCCAATAATACCATTATCCTTGGTCCTTCGATCCTACTCGCAAACAAACACACTCAAGCTCAACTTTTTCGATTTTTTTTTGTTTTCAAGTCACAAGAGTTTCTGAAAAACTAGCAAGTAATGTGTAGATATGTGTATTGGGTAATCCATTCACTTTCAAGAACGCATCGTAACCAAAAAATATTTTTTTCGAAAGTAACTTTTGGATGATGATCAGTGCACAGACAAGTCCGCTAAACTGCTCGATTATACATACCATTCCTGCTTTCATTCATTTCTCTATCATGTTGCAACATTTTAACCCACAAATCGAGAAAGTAGGCCACCTTAAAAAAACATGCATACATTGTACATTTTGATATCCAGAGAGAGTCATTCCATATTTCAAATCTTCAAAAACCCCATTATTATTATTATCGTCATTATTCTATGATTCAAATGGACATATTCACATTATTCATAGTAACAATGGACAATCTAAGATTGCGTTGTTCGTTCGGACCACCTGTGGAAAACCCCTTCACTGGAAAATATAGTGAGGTGTTTGATGGGCTCCGAGGGGATTGGACGCAGGAGCAAATCTGCAAGCCAAGACAGGCACTGTGCGCATTTGCTGTGCAAACCAGTGAAATTATTAATGGTATTTTTATAAGCAAAAATATGAAACACAAACTAACCTAACTGACTGATTGTGAGTGATGAAGTAGACAATTTAAAATATTTTGTCTTTGTATAGATGCCTCGCTAGAGGAGTACGATAATATCGCAATGACAAATGTTCAAATGAAATGTTGCAACGTTCCCAATATCGGTAAGCTCATCAAAAGCTATAATTATTACGAAGGTTCTCCACTGCGTCATTATTATTTCCGTCATCCTTTGATTTTATATAGCAATTACTTGTCAACCAAAAGAAGACAAACGGTTAGTCGCCGTATGTGACAATTCGGATGGTGCCGAAGCTCGTAAATGCCAATTTGGGGTGATGATGGGAACTCGCTACAACTTTAGCGGCCCTAAAAACAACACCATCAACTTTTACGAGAGTATAGGTTACACACTCCCGTGCCAGCGACCTAATCTTCCTAATCGATTCGTCAAGGGGGCGGAATGTAGTAGCAACGACAAAAAATGTGCGTTTGACTGGAAAGATACGCCAGCCGGAGTTTGGGGCGAAATGAAACAAGTTCCAAAGACCATTACAGTCCCCAGAAAAACGACTACTAACGTCTATCAAGTAATTGGCGAATGTGGAGTGTATCACATACAAACGCCCAAGTTACTCCTCGTTGAAAAGTCTGCTGAGGGCGGAGGGGATGAAGAAAAAGACGCCGTTGAGGAACAGGACTCTAACACTAATGCTGCAACAGATGGACCTCCACCAAGCAAATGTTGGTATGAAAATTCAAACATTCCAGGGGGCGGACCTGTTGGCGTACTTCCTGAGAAAAAGATTCCTTTCCATGAGATATCTACAGCGGGTCAGGCAAGGACGAGGGAGCCGACGGGAACCATTTTGAAAAATCCGGAAGTCACCAACGTTGGTCAGTGGGCGGAGGAATGGTTGAATTGCACCAATGGCTCATATATTTCGGCTCTGGGTGTGTTCAGGTATAAACACACTGGTGGGGGTAAGGAAGATTTTATGGGCGTCACAGAGTTTGGCTTTAGATGCACCACTCCGGAAGGGAAAAGGAATAATGATTTAAATTTTAAAACGCCCGAGTTCAAAAATAAAGAAGGGATTGATTGGATTGCGTGTCAGGATGACGGGACTGGAGTCGGTATTGTGGTTAACTCTTTGGACGACCAGGGTCCCGGAGATGACGTTGCTACTGATAATCTGAAGGTGAACTAATTTTCAGCAAAGGATACTTATCGAATAAAGCAAACAAAATCTTGATCAAAACAATGATCTGTAATTTAGCTAATTTGTTCAATTGGGAGACCCGCATTGAACAGCTTTGAGGATCCAAAGTATGCCGCCGCAGGAAGGATCCGCGGTAGATGGACCAAGCCACAAGTCTGTGATCCGAAGCAAGCTGCTTGTGGAGCAAAAGCTCAGTTTGATCCCTTTTCGCCAAGTATTACAAATCAAGCAAATCTCTGGTTCATTAAATACATGATTATATGAAACACGAATTCTTGATTTTGATTGATCTGCTCTGTCTGCATTACAGCCAAGGAAGATAATGTTGCAGTAAATAATTTACTGTTCAAATGTTGCAATGTGAGGTCGCCCCTCGTCACCTGTGTCCCAACGGAGAAAGAAGTGCTAATTGCATCCTGCAACAATGAAGACTCTCAAAGCACTCGCTCCTGCGAATACACCTCAGCCGTTGGCACCGTCATGGATTACATACACCAAATGACCTCGATCATCTTCTATTCCTCAATAGGCTACACGGTAGAATGCGCTGGCAAAGAACTGCAAGCCCGATTCACTGAAGAGTCGACCGTGGCATGTGATAATACTAATTCGACAAATCGTCCTTGCGACTTTAAGTGGAAAAATGCTGATCCTGTTGTGTGGGACACGGTGGGATTTGTCAAGCGCGTTTACTCAGTACCTGGTCGAACAAAGTTTCGTGTGTATCAAACGACTGGCCAATGCGGTCAGTATATTGTAAGAACGAATCGGATCCGACGCGAGGTCACAGACACAAAGACGGGCGAGGTTCGCAACGAAGACATTTCCATCCCAGCAGACACAGTTGTTCAACAAGAAAGGGGCAAGTGTTGGATGGACAACGCTGAGAAAAGTAAGGAAGTAATCAAATTTGGCGACCTGGGCCCAAAACCAGAGAACATTCCTCCATTTCATGGCAAACCCGGACCAACCTCGTTCCGCCTATCTGAGCCCGTTGGAATTGTGCTAAGAACACCTCCAGGCAATATAGATTTTGGGCAGTGGCAAGAATGGAGGAATCTTTCGAATGGATGCTATTTCACCGGAGTGTCCATTGTCAAATATAGTGCTGACGAGGGGAATGGTGCAAAGGATAACATGGGAGTTGTTACAGTTTTTCTAAAGTATCAATGCCTGACTGGTGACATGAAGGAGGGGAAAGAGGAATTCCACACGCCAGGATTTACAATGGCTGACCCTACAGATATGGAATGGGCCTTGTGCCCAGCTGGAGGAGCAGTAATTGGCTTGCAGCAGAATGTTTTGAATGATCAGGGGTTCGAAGGGGATGATGTAGGTACGTACACACACCGCGTGGAAGGGAACGCATTACAAGATTGATTTGTGTGCAAATAAGCTATGGTGTATTTACAAGAATAACGAAACAAATATATGCACTTTTTATACGTTTATAGGTACAGATGACGTAAAAATTATATGTAGTACGGGGGAAGATAAGACGCTCACCGTGGAACAACCGGAAGCAACGGATGGAGTTGGTCAGGGAAGTGGCGACGTTGGTAAATGGGTGGAACCCCAAATCTGCAAGTATAGGCAAATTGTTTGTGGAATGCAGGCTCAGATGGATACTTTTAATAGTGGTATGTATGCATGCAAATATGAATTCAGCAACTCAAAACTCATTAATTTTTCGCTACTATTATTAATATTGTCTTCATTTTAGTTGATGTGGAGTACGATAACGTGGGTCTCTCGAACTTTCGGATTCTTTGGTAGTGTTTTTTTGTGTATCATAAAATCAAAAAATGTTCATAGGTAAATAATTTTACGATAATAATTTTTGTATTTTTTAAATTATTTTTTCCAGTTGTGATGTTCCAAATCCAGGTAATTGGCCTCATTTATAAATTAGATGGCCAATAAGTGTAAACGGATGAAAAAATTAACCATATTAATTAATTAACTTTGTAGCTAAAGTATGTGCTCCTGAAGAAAAGAAGGTATTACTGGGTAGCTGCGATAATTTGGATAGACACGCTTCCAACTGAATGTGAAGTCGAAGTTCCAGTTGGTACTGCGTATCGCTACAAGGGCAACGAGAAATCTATACATTTTCACGAAAGGTGCAAAATATACGCTGTACTTATGTATTATTTAGTATGTAACGTTATAATATATTGGTAGATGATCCATTTTCTTTTTAGCATCGGATACACTTTGGCCTGTGCGAAGAAAGATCTGAGGGAAACATTCAAGTCCATCCCGTGCCAATCCGACAATTCTTGTGGCTACAAAGATCCAATGCCTCCTCAAGTATTACAATCCCTGTCGTACACAACGGTTCCCCTGAAAGTGCCAGGACGAACGAAGCTAGACATTTACCAATACCAAGGCCACTGTGGCTTCTACAGGATATTTACTAACGAGCTAGAACAGGTAGAACAAAATTTGGCCAAGGATAACGGTCGAGAAACTGCTTCGAAGCTGGTCGCTCCGTTGCCCAAAGTGGAGGATGAAGTTTGTCCAATCGACAGCGTGCCTCTAGCCGGAGGTGATCTTCCTCTGATCACCAAAGGCCCCAAACGATTACCCAAGTATGAGAAACCCGTCTCAAACCCATTGTACTCGGACGTTGATGACAGTGGTCCCTATCTCATGAACCCATTGGTCACTGATCGCGGCAATTGGGACACTTGGCACAATTGTCCGAATGGGACATATGCCGTAGGACTGAATAACAATAGGAGGGTGGTAACCACCGGAAATGAAAAGGATCAGGCGGGGCTAACCGCAATTGCACTTTTATGTCAATCTCCAGAGAGGAAGCCGGGTAGTGAAGTCTACATCACGAGTAATATTTCCAATGTTAGTCCGCCAGACTGGGCCAGCATCAAAAGTCATTTTTGTGAAGAAGGCGCTGGAATAGGAATAATGGTCAACTCCCAGGCATTGACAAATACCTCAATTCTGCATTTTTTTACCATGTAATTCATTCATAAGGCAAAAGCTAAGCAAATTCTTTTTTGTAATTTACAGGAGGACCAAGGACCTGGAGATGACGGTAATGTAGGGATAGTGAAATCTATTTGCATTAAAAAAGTAGTAAGCAGTTTGCTTTCCAGTGGGTACTAAATATCTCTGGTTTTTTTAAAAATATTTTAACAGTGGCTATGGATAACATTCAGCTTTTGTGCAGTTATGGACGTCCAGCATACAAGAACTACGAGGGACCGCATTACACCGAAGTTTCTGGTCTACGAGGCACCTGGAGGGACAAAGTATTTTGTAAAGCCAAGCACACAATTTGTGGATTGAAAACGCAAGGAGAACCTTTCGTTCAAAGTATTAATTACAAATTGCATGGTTTGAACAATGATCCATATAGCTTAGATGATATTAATCAGCTTATTATTTTATAGAGGCGGATTTGGCAACATACGACAACACAGGTTTGTATTGTTTTAATTAATCTTGGATATTTTTGGAACTTGATTTGCAAACGCAATTAATGCTCTTTATATTTTCATTAGGGATAAACAATATCATGACCCGTTGCTGCCAGGTGGAAGGTAAGGATTATACGACCATGTCAGCAGGGGTCCAAGTCAGCAGGGAACTGCAAATGATTTAATTTAGTGAAAGCTATTTTTTAAAAATTATTATTAATTTAGACCCAGCCGCCGCGTGCACTCCTAAAGAAGAGAAAATTTTAGCTGCCACCTGCAACAACTCGGATTCTTCAGGAAACTCGACAGTGCAACTACCTTTCGAGTGTTGGCGTTGCGGAGGACTTTGAGAACATGAAGAGTGCCGTGTATTTCTACCAATCTATTGGCTACACAACGCCATGTGTGAGCAAAAAGCTGCAAAAGCGGTTTGAGAAGATGAAATGCCCTTCGAAATGTCTGTATAACTGGGATCGCCCGGATCCCGGAGTATTTTATATGATAACAGATACCATGAGGAATCTCCCGATCCCTGGGAAAACTAAAATTCAGCTCTTTCAAGTCGTTGGCTCCTGCGGAATGTACCAGGTGGCAAGCCCAAAGTATATCAAAGTCACCGAAAATCTACAAACTGGAGAGAAAACCGAGGAGCCATTAGATGTCCCAGTTAAAGTCACTCCGAAACAAGATAAACTCAATAAATGCTGGATTGACACTACTGACATTGATGGGGACATTCCGATTGCAGAACTAAGGGCAAAGCGACCGAGAAAACATGTTAAAAACAATGCCACTGGAGCACGCCCGATTCGCAAGGAGGACGATGGGATTGTGATTCAAACCCCGCAAATTACCAACTGGGGCGAGTTTGGGGAATGGCAGCATTGTCCTAATGGGTCGTTTGTCAATGGGATTTCAACTGTGAGACAAAAGTTAGTCAACGATTACGCCGGCGTGGGCACTTTCTCGGCAAAGTGTACCTTTCCCAACTTGACGGAAACTGCCACTTTGGAATACAATCCCAAGAACGGGTTTCCACAAGAATCGAGTGAGAACTCGAAGGCAGAGTGGGCCATGTGTGGAGAGGGTACCTCCATTGGAATTCAAGCAAATTCTATGAGTGATCTGGGAGAAGGGGAAGACAATGCTGCAGTATACATACACAGATTTCAAAATAACTCCCCAACCTTGATGAAAAGTGATTTCGAACACAAAAAAATAATGCTAATGCGTTTATATAAATGTTTGATTGTAGACGGAAAATATCAAGTTGGTTTGCTCATATAAACCGGAAGGAGCCTTTAACCCGTACACAAGTCCCGACAAGCATGAGCAATTCACGGGACACAAAGGCGCTTGGACGGAGAAGCAGCTTTGTCAACCACAGCAAGCCATTTCCGGATTCAGACCGCAATACCACGCCTACAAAGAAAATGGTACATAACATATGTAATTTAAAGATTAAATGCAAGCAGCGTTTGCATTGCAATTTAAAATTGCAGCAGTGGTGAGTGGTGACGACGAATGTCGTGTTGTTCTGTTCTGATCTGATTAAAATATTACTCTGGGCCTGTGCGTATTTGTTAGAGGACTTTACCGGATTAAACAACTTGAGGGCAAAATGTAAGTTTGTCGAGGATCCTGCTAAAGAGTGTATTCCTAAAGAAGAGGTATTTTTACAACCAACCTATTAGCTATTTAAACTATGCCACATCAGGAAGAACAAGCGACTGTATCTAAGCCAAATAGTTGAGGGCCGATTTGTTTTCTGATATTGTAACAGCGGCTAACCATCGCATCTTGCGATAATATGGACGGAAGCACAAGTCGAAACTGCACTTACCACACTCGAGTTGGCGTGGCTTATAACCACACTTCAGTTGAAATTGAGCGTTCTATCGTGTTCTACGAATCCATAGGATATACCCTGGAGTGTGCTCCAAAGTCACTCATGGAGGCCATGGCTAACAACTGCACCAAATGCAAGTACGACTGGAAGGCTACCACCGAAGATTCCCCAGTTTGGGGTAAACTTCAAACTGCATCTGCGACAAAACCTGTGCCAGGAGGGAAATCCTTTAGCGTTCAGCAATTAGTTTACAGTATGAGTGCCGAAATTATGTTGATGACTTTTTGAGAAAAAGTGGCTTTTATGCTCCAATAGGACAAAAGTAATGTAATGGGACTAATAATATTGCTTGTCGTTTCAGATTGCGGATTTTACACAATTTTCACTGATCGCTATTTCAAGATTTCTGACGGTGATAAGGGGCAGGAGGAAGTAGTAGAACCCTTGCCACCCAAAGAACCGTTCCCAGAATGTTGGATGGTTAATGCTCCGATTAATGCAGATGCTTTGTACAAAGAGAAGGACAAGAGGCCTGACAAGATTTGCCAATTTCATGGGCTATCTCCATCTCGAGGGGAAAAGATTGATGGGGGTTTCATCCTTTCCAGCCCGAAGATTACAGGTAAAAACGGGAAATAAGTACTTGTGCATTTACAAAATTCTAAAAAGGTTAAAACAAATAATAATTATACGGTATTTTTAGACTGGGGAGAGTGGAACGACTGGAAAAATTGCTCCAGCAATGATACCTACATCAACAAAATTCGCGTTTTACGACATGAAATCACGGATGGTACGAACGTTGATAAAGCCGGTGTCGTCCAATTTGCATTGAACTGCAAGAATGTTCTCAAGGATGGACTCGACACTCCTTTGGAGTTTGTGAATCCTGGACTGAAGCAGCTCCCCTGGGAAAACTGGTATGAGTGCAAGGACGGTGTTGCTGTAGGATTTCATGTGCATTCAGTTCCGGAGCAGGTGCAAGATGATAGTATGTGCCCTAAA
>JAANSN010006146.1:0-11062 GCA_036850665.1 Dicranocentrus wangi
TTCAAGTCAAGAGCAGCGTCATTAAGCTCAACTGTAAACATTGTTTGAGTTTCCCATACTTAAGGCATCATGATGATGATGTGCTCCATTTACTTCAAGATTCATATAACTGCTCTCTCTTTCTCAAAATTCCGCTGAAGCCAAAAAAAAATCATTTTCATTTTGGAACTGTTTTAGAGCCACTTTGAGCATTGGCGATCATTGATCAGCCATGAGTCTGGTTCTTGTCATGAACATTTAAATTATTGTGTAAGAAATAGCCAAACGCAACGTTATCGTTTTAACACTGTGTGTGGGTATACATAAACATAATCCTAAATAATCTTTGAAGAAATCACCACCACATTTTCACCATTATACGGCGAGACAGACTATGAGTCCATCATACTCAGAATGTCTACGTAGGGTATGCATTTTAACAGCTACAAAATATTACAATCATTTTCATCATGAAATATTGTCCTCCCAGCCACATTTTTATAGGACCAGTAGTCATCATTGCTCCCCATTTCAATTCTTGCGGAAAACAAGGGGGTTTGCAAAAAAGGTAAAGACTTTTGTTAATTTGGGGGTTAGATAAAAAATATACAACTTACGAGTGAAAACTCTTCATTATCACCTTTAATATTTTTTCTTCAACTTTTGCTAGCATTAATCTCTCACCGGTATAAGGACAAGGCGATGTAAGAAAAATGCAGAAAAGGAACGAACTATAAATATGCAAAATTATTTGATCGCAGTTCTACACCAAAACTACCTATGCATCTTATATATATGTATTATTATTATTACTTTCGTTACATGCGCATTGTTATGATCAAGTATTACCCAGCATGGAATGTGCAAATGAACTCAACACTTCAACACTCGTTATTTTTCATTCCAATTCAAGCTTCTAGTATCACTCTTGCAACGTCCTGATATAAATATTGTCTGGTGTATAAAAACGAAAGGAATTTAAATCCGGTACACGATCATCATGTAGTTGATGATAATAGAATGCCGGCGATGGCAATATAACATGACCACTGGTTTCGGTAAGGTACGAAATATTTTTTTATGTGTGAGCCAGCGGAATCGTGCAAATTACCTTTTGGCATTTTTGCTGTATTTGAAAATAGATGGATAATTTACTGAGAAAACCTGCAATGCAATCGATAAAAAACTGGAAGAATAAGAATTTGAAGAAAAGTAGTTTACAGAATTCTTGACATTTCATCATCATCATCGTCTCGAATCGAGACGTATCTGTTATCTGTTTTGCAGTTTGCTTCTCAGGTGTGCTCCGAGTGTGAGTGCATGTAGATTTGATTAAGTATTTGAAAAAATCGAATTACATAGCTCGAACCATTACCGCACAAGTCCACGAGAAGGATTTTTTGTACTTACATAATATGAATACCTATGTGTTGCATGAAATCTCAAGAGATTTTTTTTATTACTATGAGATGCTGTGTGAATTTGTATGTATCTATTTACTTTTCTCTGTTTTTCTAAACAGGTAAACGCTACTTGACTCTGTCGTGCTTGTGCTTCTTGAGCAGCATCCCCGGCAAACTGTCTATTCTTATTTAGCTAGAAAGTTTACGATGTGTGTACAAAAGCCATATACAATTTGTAGGCTTTTGTACATGGAAAAAAGTACAAAGCGAGCCAAGAGGCTTAATTGGTAATTACAGGAACCATATTAGCTAATCGATGGTATCATAAACTAAAAGTAATGGAATGTGAGGATTTTCTTGTGTCCAAGCAAACAACCACCCTTCTAGTAATTTACTAATCCAACTCAGCCAACCTGTTGCTGTATAACTGCTTAAAGCTAAGTGTAGATGGGATTCGGCAATATCTATAATAATATTGTAAAAAGAAGCGTTTCCACACAGCAAACAACTTTTTTTGTGAACATGGACCACTGGTATACAGTGGTCGTGGCTGCAACCTAACAGAACTGGTAGACGAGGAAATGGGCTTTGCCTTTTTTGCAATGCATGCCATGCCACGATGATGATGGCAGTGGAGGAAAAAAACCTGGTCAGATGAAGAGTCGTCTTCGTTTGTTGCTTTTAGAGATACACGATACACTCCGTTGTTATCTTTTCGAAGGAGACCGTACGTGTCTTCGAGGAATGTAGAAATTGAGGAATTCTTCTACATGCATATCGTCAGCTCAGCTAAAGCCAGTCAGCTAAGCTCGGGCAGAGAAGTTTGTTGCAACCAGTTCAATTCAAGTTCAGGAAAGATGCTCATCTTTCACCGACTTTGTGAAGTGGATATGACAAAAGATCATGTAATATTCCGGTATCACCGTTTTCTTTGCCGAATGCGAGGCTACATGTTGTGAATGCTGAATAATATCCTATTTTCTAAGTCAAACCAAGTGATCATTTTGCTTATAGTCTTTTGATGCAAGTATATAATATTTTCAAGTACACATTCCTAAGAAATTCTTGGTTCAAATGTAATTCGGAAGACGAAATGGGATTTTGATGGATTCGCCGGAATCAAATTGTCTGAGGGACATCATAAAAATTACTTTAACCAAATGAAACACTTGGAAGGGATTGATTAGCGGTTTGTATGGCCATGATAATTTTCTCTGATGAAGCATTACGCAGATTCTGTAGTGGTTTTGTGTTGCCTATAAAATCTCTATAAAAGCCAAACGAATTACGGAATTATCATGGATGGCTGGATGGCGAATTACAAGAGATCTAGTTCCTGATTTGGGATAGGAGTATGGGAAAATGGGAATATTATTACGGAACTCAGCCCAGTCCCACTACTGCTAACTACTAAAGTTGAGATTTAACCAGTTCAACTGGCTCATAAATTACAATCAGAGACGACAGAAAGTCAAGCAGAGTTATTGATTTTCAGAGAATTTACAAATGATAATTAATAATTACAAAGATCACAGTTTCCTGTTATTATGCAAATAAAACCTGAATAGGCCGTTTATCTGTTGTTATTCAATTAGAAAATAATCCAGATGCTCATCCAATCAGAGGAACAACCAGACATCAAAGATTAAAGTTGTAGTAAAGTTCTGCTGTAACCTTAATTCCAACTTCAACCCACCTTCCTACTTGCTGTTACTATCAGTCATTAGTTATTCTAAGGAAATTTATGTTATTTCTCGGCTATTCAACGATATCACTGATCCTTATCTATTAAACTATATACCTCCCAAATTTTGTTAATTGTGTAGGAAGAGTAAGTTTAATGGCAATGAGTCGCATTTTCATATAATACATGTATAATGCTAATGCAAATCCGGTTTAATTTTCTGAATCTGTTTGAAAAAAAAAACATTTGAAACGAGGTGGTCACTTAGACGGGGTATTAAAGCCAAAATGTATAACAAAATGAAAAAATGCAGGCAGCGTGGGCAAAAGCAGGAATGTTGAACTTTTTGGAGCAATAAAATTTAAATTCTTCTCAAGTATGTAGTCTGAAATGCGCAGTATTAAATGTCAGGCGCAACCTTATGATCAGTTATTATTACTGCTGACATGTCGAATAGCTTCACACACGAACCGTTTCGTGTGTGACATATATATTCCTTGACGAGTTTCACCGATGGAGATCTGTGAGTTTATTGGAGCCAGCCCACCGAAAGAAAGACCTCTTAATTCTGTATGGTCTACCGTTTGGCAAGGTGATCGTGGGACATGGTAAATGATCATCGTCAATCATCATCCTACTCCGTTTTGATCACTTTTCCAGATAAGCTTGCTTCACTGCACGGACCCAGCAGAGTTTTCAAAAATTCGGCAGTGTCAGGTGGAATTGCAGAGGAGACTATGCACAAGTAAGTAGTACGGATAATCTACGTGTACAAATGTGCTCTGGATGATGAAATCACTGTTTCGATAATTTATAGAAGGTTTCAAAAGGAAAAAACGTATTAGGCGTTTGGGCATGTACTATTTTACCAGTTATCATTATCGTTACTTATTCCATATATAAAAGTGTAACATTATCAAAGGTCGCTTTCCTCAGTGCCTCCAACACACAAGTGGCGACCGCCATATCACATCCTCCTCTGCTCGCCATAATTGGGCATTTTCCTTGCACCCGGAACAGAATGCCACCACAAGCACAAGCTGGCAATTAGGATAATTATAGATTGCAGGTTTTGGCGCCTGTAACATCATACCTTTTTCCATGAGGCACACTCTGGACAAAAGTCTTGCCACAAATAGGCTAAACATGAGATTGCCTGTAAATCAAAAAAGGTTGTAATTAAATTAGAGAAAAATATCGAAGTTGGGGATATTAATGTTGATGAAGTGGCAAACGGTAATTTGTAATTTTTAGCTTGAAAGGCGACGTCAGTCGAAGCCCTTGGGGTTTATAGGTGGTACTGACTGACAAAAATCTACAACCATAATAATTATTTGCACCAAGTTGAGATCTCTAACTTGCAAACTATTTCAGTCCGTCGCCAGATTTTTTTCCAGTTCCGATTCCCACGACTACTTTTAGCCTACGAACGATGATCGCAGAAAATAATAAATATATCATGTCAGAAAGTGAACGTTGTATCAAGCTGCGTAAGCCTGTCGTATAATCAGAAATCAGAAATTCTCAAATCCAGTTCAAGTCACACGATAGCATGTTGCTTCGTTTGTTGCTGATGATAAGGTGTTCATGTGTACAGTTGCATTTCAATAGTTGATGCTTTTTTACGCATAAAAATTAAAGGATCAAAAACCCGATCAGGTTAGAAGTTTTAGTGATCAGCCGTACGTATCCCAACTGGTGAAGCCATTTATCTCTTGTATATCAGTCCTCAGCCGTATACCAACCAACCGTACATCTTCGTATGGGACAAAATACTAGATGCTCTGCATCTAGATTTTCTTGTTGTTTTACACGACGACCACATTCAAGTCTACCTCACAAGATACCTAACACTAAAGGAGAGAAGGATGGCAAAGAAAAAGTTGAATCTGAGCGAGATTATTTTCATGCCTAGCGGCCATATCAAGAAAAGCTTTATCTTAAATGCGTGAATAAAATGCACAAGGCGAGTTGAGAGAAAATATATAAAAAAAAGCTAATGATGTGAGGAATATGAAAAAGTCAATAGCCGCCTTTATAAGCCTCATAATCACTATTTGGGGCTACCTTTCCAAGGTCGTTGAAGGAAAAGGTAGGAAAAAATAAAAGAGGGACTCGGTTGGATACTCATCTTCCATCATGCTGCTCATCTTCTTCCTCCTCCTGTGTCTGTTGCTCTTTTTTCAGTTTCCCTTGTTCATCTCGTGTAGCTTGAGGCATGCTTAATGTTGAAGGGAGCTTTTAGTACCATCATATCATCAGGAAAATGATAAGTGTAACAATTATGGGTTTGGAAGCAGCTGTGCTGCCGTGCTCATGGTGGACTTGATGTTGATGAGATGAGGGCTACTTGGATGATGTGATGTTGTTGATTATAATGATGAGCACTCAGGGTACTGAGAATAGATTTTGTACACGAGACTTCTCCCCTGAAGATGTACCCTTGTTGTTTCAGATCAATGGAATTATACACACAAAAAAACTAGGTGTAATAATTCGTACGGACGGACGGACTCTTGAGATGTGTGTGTGTACCATTCCAAAACATGTATCTAGAAAGAGGTCCAAGTTAGAGATTCATCTTTTTCCTACAACAACGAAACTTGTGGTAATGGTGGTTGTTGTTAGATGATAGACAAGGATTACGAAGGTAAGGGATGAATCAGGAAGATGAGATTGGGGATTCGCTGCTTTTAAAAGAGGGCATAAATAACACACATCGTCTTGTACGCACAAGCACGATATTTTAAGAGCTCGAAGGTGGAGGGAGAATGATGGCGGCTATGGTTTTCAGGTAGAAAATTGAATTGGTGTTTGTGTCACGTTTCTCCGAAGTGAATTCTGAAATTCTGAGTTACCGTGATGGTCGAAATAACAGAAGCCATTGGGGTACAATGCTAGGGCAGGGCCCGGCAGTCGTGTTAGTTATTGGCTTGGTGGTATGGGTGTACCGGTGTGTGGGCTAACAGGTGGGTACATATATGCGTCATCCATTTGAATTTTGAGAATTTGCAAGTTCCTTCCTGAATCCTGATCTTGAACTTTTTTATAATCATGCGCAAAATGGACATCTACCTACAGAGCAAGAGAGCAAAAATGAAATGCACACTTACGGCATATATAAGCTTTCTGCCTGTATGCAAATTCATGTGGATGTAAACATTTTCATAATCCGAAATAAAGAAATTCAAGCTGTCACCTCACAAGCGAAAGATACACAAGGAGATGTCTCTGTCAAGATTTAATATCATGTATACAAAAGTAGTAAAAGATATTAACAACAATAAAGCAAGTCGTCTTATGTGATAATTTTATTGGGAAGGAACTTTTCACCACGGCTCAAAGTTAAGTATTCTCGGACAGTGTCATATAGGTATTATACACCAGGATATAAACGAGGATATCCAGAGACGATGTGTGTGCGTGCGTGAGTGCACTAACTACAAGGAAACAAAGCCTGTAATATTAATAAAACTCTTATTATAATAAATGCTAAGATAGGATTCCCAAACTAGAGGACAAACTAGGCAGTTGACATGGCATGGCGTGACATAAGATACGATGTGGTTTCTCTATTTCAACAATTTTTTGCTCCTAAATCTCATCCTCATCTCCTTTTTTTCATAGTTTTATGTGTAATATAAATATATAAGTACGGCTTCAGCAGAGTTGTGCTCGGCTTACTATATAGTTGAGAGTTGTGAACAAGGATTG
This sequence comes from Dicranocentrus wangi, assembly GCA_036850665.1. Lineage (NCBI taxonomy): Eukaryota > Metazoa > Arthropoda > Collembola > Entomobryomorpha > Entomobryidae > Dicranocentrus > Dicranocentrus wangi. The sequence goes on from JAANSN010006146.1 coordinate 6,781, forward strand.
CATAATGATGATTTTTTACACTCGCTCACCGCACCACATGCTCAAATGCCCACAAATCTCAACTCCGTAAAGTGAATGTGGACAGCCTGGCTAGTTGATCTTTTTCCAAAAGGTCGGTCCTCAGAGAGGGAAACAACTGGAGACCAGAAAAAAACGCAACTGGATAGAGTTGAAAACAAGAACAATATATATTGTGGTGGTAGCAGCATAAAATCCTCTTGCTGGTATAAGGAACAGATTTTCCTGCTTTTCTGTACATTTAAGCCAAGGTAGACTTTATGTACATGCCGTGCATACCGTAAAAATCAACAAGTGGAAGGGAAGAAAGTTTTGAACAAGTCGGCTGTTATAGAGTTTCTTCTCGGCTATAAACATGCTTCTTGCATGATGGTTCTCCAGTTCAGTTTTAGCTACAGACGTACATCAAAATACCCTGACATCACGTCCCTCTTTCCCATCACACTCAGTTTTTATCAGATCAACAACAAGCCAGATTCAGTTTCTAAACTCTGGTCAGAAACATCAAAATCCAGTGGAGACAGTAGTAGAGCAGCAGGTTTTACTTTTCATTCGACATCGTGAAGAATGAGATCTTTGGAAAGTCGCAGTCGATGTACCTATATATTATGTTCCTCCATGCTAGAATCTGAAAAGCACAGAAAAATCTACATTTTGTACACATTATATTCGTAAGACGAACATGATCTTGATGATGATGTAATAGGCAATCAAAAATCTTTGTTCTCTCTTTTGCTTGCTCACTACTACTTGTCCACCATCCTGATGAAAAATACGTGAAGGGAGCTCAAACGTCCACTCTCTATTAGCCTCTGTGTGTGATACTCCATGAAAAGAATGTTTTGTGGTTGGCTACTACCATGTAATCATGTAATGATTATGATCGAGTTAACCAAATAATCCTAGCAGGAATGAAGGGTTACCTCGGATGAGTTGAGTTTAAAAAATATTTTTATTCCCTTTTCGACTTTTATCTATTTTGCGGTCCACACTGATGATGTTGATGATCGATGAATTACTGCATTCATTGTCTTCATCATCGTCTTCGTCATCTTCCACGAACCAACAACAACGAGATAATCCTACTTGTTTTCGAGTGTGTGTACAACAAGTGTACACATGTACCTCCACCATGCACATTTTTCTATACATCCCCACGATCTTCTCTACCGTTCTGAATTCAGGAATGAAATTACTTGTACCAAGAGGGCAAAATGAAATATAATAATCATAATTTGGTTTAGGGGAATGAAGGGATGATACCCATACGTTACGTAAAAAAAAGTATTTTGCAGTTGAAGTTTTTTTTCGTATTATCAACCGTAACTAAAACATCAGAGAATTCCGTGTACCCCTGTCACACTATTTTTCTTCTCATTGCAGGCGCAATATCGAAAAGTAATGTTTTTTGATTAGTCTACAGCAATTTCATCAGAAGATACGAGATCGACTATTCACCTGAGCTTTGTTAGTACGTGTTTTGTGGTTGTAAACGCTTCATGGAGGAGTAATATATGTACTTGAGAGTACATCCTCACAAAAAGGAATTTTCTCCCTGGCTGTAGTCAAATTGCAATAATAAGGGGAATGAAATTAGCCGACAAACAAACATAAAAAACTTGGTATGGTCCATAACCATAAATTCGCTCATGGCTAAAAGAGCCTGAGACAGGATCACAGGATCATATATCTCCCTCTTGCAATATATGCATGTGTGAGAGTGTTTAAGAGACCAACAGAATTTTTTTTCCTGGTCTAATGTGATCTTAATAGGGACCACAAAATGAGGCATTCACATGAATTTATTAAAAGGGCTCAGCAAAGTAGCGTGCAAGAAAAACTTGACATAACGCCACCTCTACACCTTATTGTTGGATGAGCTTCAGAGTATTAATTGCATAGACTTTGTCTGGTACGCCGCTCGCTGCTACATGTCTCGATTTCCTGACGCGGAATAAAATGACAGCTCTTATTGCTCCGAATAAGTTACTTTAAAATATCTTGGTTTGTCTTGCACTAATTGCGGTAGTACTGGTACCATTAGCTGTCTTTTTTTCCGTGTTTGTATTTATACAAAAAGAATGTACACGGTAATTCTGTTTGTCTTCGTGACGGGCATGTATACTGGGATGCTGGGTGACGGGTACTTTTGAATATTATCACCAAAATAATGGGCCAAATACGATACTGATATCGCTACCCACAAGGCCTACAAAATTTACCTTGACTTGAGATGCCCGTCTTAAATCGACATCGGTAAGGATAATGCATTCAATGACCCTACAGGTTAATAATTCACTCATATGTTGTAAAGGACTTCCCTGGTATCCAAATCCATAAAAGAAGCGCTGCATCAGTACTCGCTAAGAGTTTGTCAAGCTACACATGTACCATTCTCTGGTATCCTTTGTGGCTCCTTGTTGATAACAAAAGGCTCTTGTGCTGGAGTTCATTTTATATTTACCTTTTATTGTCAGAGCTCACTCAAGTGTCACTTTATTGACTTGGCTCCACTAGATACTCTCTCTGGCACTTTTGCTGAGCTAAGCGCTCAACTGTGAACTTTCCCTCTTTCAGTCAGGTTCCCCATTTCTCAAAAGATCTTTTCCTATTTAACTTACGTAAAATGTATAACTACCTATGCACAAGGCTGAGATTCAGATTCAAGACAGGGGTATAGCCTTTTCTGGGGAACGCGTCAAGGTAAAATTTATGGTATTTACTGGTTATGTTTGCTTCTTCGTATCAAGGATGAACCAATCGGATAGTTCTAAATCCTAACATTTATTTTGAGGACCCCGGTATCATAACTTTAACCTTTCCACATCTTAATTATGAAAATGTAACGTATCTTACTGTACTTCCAAATGACTTGGTCTGATGTCCCTTTTGTTATTTCTGAAAAGACAGTCGTCTCCATCATCTCATATCATCCTTTCTAGACGACAAAAGAAACCGTTTGACGATGTGGGGACTATTCTATTCTAAAAATACCTGTATTTACATTAATGCTCCGACAAGTGCATTCAGCACCTTTGATTGGGCATTTTACCGAAGTGGACTCAAACCCGTGGATAGACGTAATTTTGAACCACCCTTAAAAGATCGTGGTCACCCAGAAGGAGTCTCTCCATTTATATTGCTGTCGTGTAAAAAGTTAAAATATATGTCTTGCATTTTCATGGGAATTTTCTGTGATACGTGTGCATGAACAACGAAAGAGAAAAGCGCATTACCATATCATCTACTGCCTGACTCACATCGCGAAAGAACTTTTTTCATTTAGACAACTGTGCAAGACTGGGTCGCTCTGGTACGCAATTCACATGCCGGATAAAAAAAACCCAAGCACAGCAGAGTAAGCTAATAATAATGTGACGGTGTGAATAAGCTTATACTCGTATATATGTAGTAGGCAAACCTACCGAATTAAACTGAAAAATTCCAGGTATTCATCATCCTTATTTTGTCATAAATTTTTTGTGTGGGATATGGGCAAAAGGAATTGCGAAAAGTCTCCCTGAAGAACCTGAACCGCACATCTTATCTTGTTTTTAACGCTAGCAATGTATTGTAAAAGTTCATGTAAGCAAAACCAAACGAAAAAAGCATCTCGTCATCGTACCAACAAAAGATGTGCTTACAACAGATCTTTTCTTGTTGGCCGGCGTATTTTTTTACAGTATTAACGCTGTATGTTATGATTATTACTTCTCTCTAGCAAGCTTGCTTGCCTGCGTATGCAGATGCGAGAGCTCTTAAACGATTCTCGGGTTTTCTTTTGTTACACCAACACCTTCACAATCTAAAAAAAATATATTCTGCTGTGCTTACAATATGTATTTTTGTGTAAAAGCCCAAACTGTTTTAGTAAATGAACGAAATTACACTAGGAACGTGTATCGTTCAGCTCTGTCCACATCATGAAGATTTTTATCTGGCAAGTTGCTTTTATAAAAAGTGTATACAGAATCTGGAACAAGGCAAAAACGAATTTACACATACATCATTACGATTTTATTACCAACCAGCAACATCGCATTTTTACCGACAACAAGAATTAGGAGGAGACGACTCTAAAGGAGTAACCGTTTTTTGTACCAGATGAAATGAGATAAAGAGTGCAAAAATTGATAATAATATGAAAAAAAAACTAAACCATATCTTGAACTCATCATGCAACTCCTTTTGAACAAGCCGTTTACCTTTTTATTGTAAATGATAAATTCAAAAAGAAATTATTATCATCGCGGAATAATGACGG
>JAANSN010006147.1:0-11062 GCA_036850665.1 Dicranocentrus wangi
TGAGTGGTTTTCAGTGTGAAGATGGGGCACAACCGCACAACATGCAATTATGTATCACACAAGTGAAATCTGATTGTAAGATGACAAGTTGGAATCTTCGTATATTCATTTTAATACAAATGAATAGTATAGGAAACAAATTATATGGAATTAATATTCAAATAATAGTAACATAGCAAATGGCTAAAGTCAGTACAATTAATAACAAAAGTTACTCAATAATTGTTATTCTTCTACTATTAAATGTTTGGGTTTTTTAAAAATAAAACTTGTTGCGAGGCAAAAAAGGGCCAAAAGATTGAAATGTGAAGAAACTTGCATTCTTGCTCAAATTTTATTTAACCTGCCCTTGCCAGGTCAGCAATGACCAGGTCCGCCCCCTTTTCTCCAATCATGATCGTGGCGGCTTGAGTGTTTCCGTTGGGTGTTCGGGGCATCACACTGGCATCAATCACGCGAAGCCCGTCAATCCCAATTACCCTAAAAATATCAAAAACCAAAAAAAAAAGTTTTCAACTAATAATTGTAATACTCATCAATTAACCCAATTTCCTTATGCTCGAATTTAAAAATAAATATAAATAATGATTCAAAAAATAAATACAGATCCAGCTTTACATACTTTAATCTGGAGTCAACGACCTTGCCCAAGGCGCAGGTGCCCACTTGATGGTACAGCGAGCCCGAGTAGTGTCTGATGGCGCACCGGAAGTAGTCATCGCTCCTGAACGCCTCCCCTTCGCATCCGGGCACCGGCTTTGGAAAAAGCGGAGCATTGAGGGCTGTGCTGTTTTCATACAAGTCGAGCATTTTCTTGTAACCTGGATTGAAAATCGATTAAAGGTACAATGACGCCAACATGAAAATTGAGAACAAAAAATATGTTTTTCGCATTATGATCTCCATATTATTATGTGGATACCGTAAAGGAGGGCTTCAACATCCTGGGGGTCTTCCAAATACCTTGGATCAACGATGGGTAAGTCATCCGGGTCCGTGCTCGCCAGCGTCAGGCTTCCAACAGATTTCGGACGATCGAGAAGGAGTATGACCAGCCTGGCATCCAAATTCTGAATTTTGGTAGGGGTCGAGCCAGGCATTTGTCGTGGTAACGTTGATGCCAGTCAGCGAATTTAAATCTGAAGCTAGCTGGGGATACAGCGCGAAGGAGGCTTGGATCACTTGGAGATCGGGATATGGGGGGCTAGACAGCACATCAAGAATCAAAATCATGAAAGCTACCAGTTTTATAATATTTTAAATCACAGGAGTATAAAGAGTGAGGAGTTTACTCAGCCACTGGGCTCTGAAAGAAGGCGTTTCCAGCTAATCCATTTGGAGACGCCAAAACACCTGAATGTTATAAATTGTTTCAAAAATCAGAGGAGTAAAGATTAAAATATGAAATACAACAATAAAAATGTACAAAACAGATATGGTTTCAGCAATATCATCTTATTATGCACCATTTCCACCCGCTAGAAACTCTACAGCAGCTTGAGGTGTAAAATCCCTTCCGGGATTAAGGGACGGCGACTTGAGGAATGGTCCAACAATGGCGTATACATGATCCTGCAAATTGTGACCAACTGGAAGATCCTTCACAACTGGAATCTGAAAAGATTGATGGGCCAAAGAGAGGGAGGGTAGTCGAGGTCAAATCAGTCAAATCATTACAAAAAACTAGATTCGTCGTCGTTGAGAATAAATTAAATAAATACTACCTTAAGGGATTGAAGGTGGCTAGCCGGTCCAACACCAGAAAGAAGAAGAATCTTGGAACTGCCCATTGTCCCCGCGCTCAGAATGACTTCCTTGGCGGCTGTCACCGTCCTCGTCAGCCCTTGTCTTGTGTACGTCACCCCAACCGCCTTGGTCCTTCCTGAAGAGCCAGCTCTAAAGTTAACCTTTAGGGTTGAGACGTGCGTGAAAATGGTTGAGGAAAAGTAAAATTACATTTTTTTTTATTTTTATACATATTGATATTAAAGCATATCTCTAAATTCAGAGAATTTCGGTTTTCTCTTGGAATTCATTTGTTCAAACTTGACTTTATATACCTTGTTCACCCGTGCGTACTTTTTAATGCACAGATTTGCTGGCTTGCCCGTATCACGATAAAATGCCCTGTATGTATGCTCCCTCCACCCGTCTTGTGTGGTGACGTCAAAGAGTGAAAAGACTTTGGGGGAAAAAAATCTTCAATCAGTGAAACACACAACTAAGTAACTATAGGCTGCTCTTTATAAGTAGCAATACATACAACAATATCTGTGAATTCAAAATTTACCCTCCTGGTTCGCCCCGTTGTAATCCCCGATGGCGTACCCTTTCTCCAGCCCTGCTGCCAGGAATTGGTCAGCCCCTGGAGCAAAGTCGTATTTTGACACGGAGAGAAGTCCTCCGCGCCCGTGATATGTGCTCGAATCGGCTGTACAATATAGGCATATGGAGTATGTATGGAGTCAGTGTTTGTTTTAGAGATTTTTTTAAAAACAATTAATAAATCTTGTCCACCCTATATGATTGATTACCTTCGCCAGCATAGTTGCCCGTGTAATCCTCTGACTTTTTAAAGTATGGAAGTACATTCTCGTAGTTCCACTGAGGATCTCCGACGTCTTGCGCCCACCTGTTGAAGTCCTCCGGATGACCTCGTACGTACATCATCAAGTTGTGAGAGGTGGAGCCGCCGAGCATCTTACCAGTTGTAAAAAACGCCGTCTGTGTAAGAACAATATAAGTATATGTGCCCCAGAGATTTTCAATGTTATAATTAAGCTAAATATTATTATTATTACTGATATTTAATTTTTTAATGAATGTAAATGCTTACCTGTCCGTCATAATTTTGGCAGCAATGAGGGTTCGGCGGTGAATGATAAATGTAGTGGTTGGCGGGTTGACTGATGAGAAAAGAGTCGAGGCCGGGAATGTCATTCAGAACCGATGGCTATAAATAAGTAATTATCCCCAAGAGAAATTTAAGAGCAATTAAATTTAAATTAGTTTCCTGGATGATCGAGTCCCTACGAAATATGAAACAAATTAGAAGTAGCCACGCTTTTACCTCGCCTCCAGCTTCCAACAGTAAAATTCTAGAATTGCTAGAAGCATTGGCAAGCCGGGTTGCAACCACCATTCCAGCAGCACCTTCAAATCAAAAAAAATTAGCAGATTTATCTTGTCATTATAAATAAATCCCTCAGAATTCCTCACATCATATCAGTTTATTATGCATTATTCCATATTATATAATATATTACCTGCGCCAACAATGATGAAATCAAACTGGGAACCCTGACATGCCGGATTAATAGGTAGCAACTCGGGGTTCGCCAGCAAATCCGCTTGTTGGTCATATGTCACCCAGGAAGTGATTAGAGCCAGCATTGCAGCCGACACGACGGTCGTAATGGGCAAGGGCAATGCAACCGGCCATCGTGCCGGAAGTGCTTGTAGTATTACCGTCACTGCTTCAACAACTCCCATTCCGACGAACGAACCCAGTGGTCAATTTGCGTCCTTCTTCTGGTTGCAAATTTCATTTCATGAAAGGTAGGTTTACGGCAAGGAGTCAAAGCAAAGTCAGAAAAGAAAGATGCATATATAAAAATGGTTAAAAATGATGAGGCGATTTTCTCCATGATATAAAAAAATAATATTAAAGTGGTCGTGTCAACAAGTCGTGGGGGTCTAAAAATCACTAAAAAAGCGTGCTAAAGCTGAGGTGACAGGCACTTTGTTGTTACAGGTACGGTGACATACTTAATTGAGGCATGGACAAAACTGCTACTTTGTTTCCTGTAGTTTGACATACAGTGTAGTGAATTTGCAGCTTAAAATGAGTGACTAGCAGAGATGAAGAGAAAAAAAGGGGTGGGTTCTCAAGACAGCCGCTATCTCATCAGGGGTTGCGAAAGGTTGCGATTGATGCCATAATTTCACTCAAAAGTGCCTATCTAGTGTCATAATATGAAAGAGATGTAAAAGGAATAGTCAAAAAAAACGGATCCACATTATATGGAAGTATTATAATATAATATAATGTGTGATTTGGGAAAGGCAGCCTGAGTAAGGCATTTATTTAAAAAAGCACAACAACAAGCAAGCTTCTAATTATATATTTACAGGGGCGCATGATGATGTACTCACGTGAACTGAAGCTACATACTGCATGATATACACGAAAATTTAATATTAAATACCCTCGCTCGGTATGAATTGAAAGTTTGTTTTATTAGTGTAAAGTCCGCGCTTCATATCTCATGAGCTTGCTAAATGTATGAGAGGTTGGATAGGGTCAAGAAGAATTTATTTTTTCTTACATTTTACTATTCCTTAGGAATGTGACAAACATGTAATTCCACATTCCACGAAAGTATTCCACAAGTTGCGTAGGTAGGTATTATATGTGCTTGCAGAAGCATATCCTCATTTTGTTTTAAACGGGAGGGATATGTCAAAGATGAGAGAGATATCAACAAAAGTTGTTCTTAGGGTTATTAAGTTAAAGCCTAAATTATGCAACATAAACTTGAACTTGAAAGCTATGCAACTCAATCAGAGGTTACTCCACTCATATTCCTCATATTTACTTAAAGCTTGTGCAGAAAATCCTCAAGGGAAAAGAACAAAAATAGTTGACCTTGAAAATGCGAATAATCGAAGGAAATGTAGCAATTCACATTGTGGCCAAGTTTTTCAAAAAATTGTGTAATTTCAATATTTGTCAAAAGATAGTATCAAAGGCCTAATTCTAGCTTCTGAAACGTAATACCGAGTAAGCCGGATGATGATAACTTTTGCATATCGCAAATTTTTGATGTTTTTTTTCAAAACTTTTAAGTTTAGAGATAGGATCCCATAAAATATATCACACTAATTAGTAGTTCCTGGCAAACAGTATAATACGCTGTTCAGAAAGTTGACTTTATTTTGCGACGTAAAGTTTAAAACCCTTTGAGCTTTTTCAAATTGGCTTGGTCCCACGCAATGTACAATTTTAAAATAGCAGGAACAATGATGATAATTGCTATGTAAGTAAGTACTTACCCAGTTGGTAGTCACTTGCCAATTTTTTTTATATGATTATAGGCACAAGTCAGAAGAAGGGAGGAGCGCCTGGATGAAGAAGTGCTTACAATTTGTTGACTGGCGTCTTGTCGGTCTCGAACAAGAATTATGATAGTTTTTTTCTTACCATGGAAGACTTTGGATCATTCGATTCTAAGTTAATGCAGCCAATAAATTAGAGTATTTTATTAGCGTATTCACTAGGATATAGAAAAAAGCATGCTCGTAATGTTCGTTATTGGATTATTATATTATAACCGCACGATACCTACTTTATTAGCAATACCTACTTTATTAGTAATATGCCTACTTCTGCAATACCTACTATAGTATTGTGTGAACCATGGTCAGATTGGGATTGTGGTCACGTTATGTAATGTAATAAGCTTCATGGAATCGATCGATGGATGGGATTTAGAAAATCATAACGATTTATTCATCCAGATGTGTCTTGAGCTGTTACACACACTCCGTTACAAAATCATCATATAGTATACTACAGCACAATACATCTCTTTGATCAATACACATTCCGCTTATGCAGGCCACACAAACATATGGGATCTCATGTATCGCCTAAAAATCGGATTTTTATTAAATGTGCCATGATTGTTGTATGTAGAGGGGACAGGAATGTGTTTCTAGTGAACCTGAACTGGTGATCCGATGGATAGGGTCTACGAAATCGATAAGGTCAAACGGTAAAAGGTAAATCAAAACAACACGCAATAACACGAAAAGTCTTGAAATGGGTTATGAATGTCATCATCTCTGCTTGTTACTCACACTTTTATTAACAATGATCCATCCAAATTCTACTAGGAATAGTATCTGATGAAAAAGACGGAGATATGGAAACAAAATTGTAAAAGTAGGAAGGAAGTTAAAGCTAGGGTATGCTCCATTTACACGTTTTTTTTTGACATTTTTCGCAATATGATTTTAATAAAAATCCCACAAGCTGTGAGTAGATTAGGGTATATAACGCTGAGGACATCCCCAGCAAAGTCACAAGTTATTCACTTTCTCTGCTGGACGAGGTGCAGGGTGGAAATCTGGGCTACTCATATGGGATTTCTTGATAATATTTAAGTTCCTAAAATTTTGCTCCTGTCCATCTTTTCCGTCTTCCACACCAGAGATAGGTTGATATAACACACTATCTCATTGGAGGGTAAGATCGACGGGTTTCTGACATCCTCGATTACTATTTCTCAAATCAGTGGACGATTATCTATCGCGAAAAAAACTTTTTGCCTCAGTAATGCACACCGACTAAGTAGTAAATCCAATGTGCAATGTCAAATGTAGGAAGCGGATCAACAGGAGGACTTCATTTAATTTTTAATACAAGATTTTGTACTTTTTGTTAACGCAAATTATAATTATGCATTTTGTGAGAAAGTGAACTTAATACTAAATAATTTGGCTTTTTAATTTCAGGATTGCGATATCGGCTATAGTCGTGAGCAATGAGTTTCAATTTGGCTTAGGTGTTCATGGGCGGAAGTTGGCAACGTACGGAAATGCGTGCTAGAGTACCCTTCCCAACCGGGAGATAATATGGTAGTATTTGGAGGTGACACCTAGGCCTGTGGTACCTCCACAGCTACCATCGGACCCACGATTACGTACACTTGAGATGAGTAATTTAAATTAAACCTTTGTCATTCAATGTCTAGAAACCAGAGTTGGGTATCGGTAGGCTTTTGCAGTAGAAATACCAATCTTGATATTTAAGGCGTAAATTTATCAGTAAAAGTACCAATATCGATATTTCAAAAATATTTGCCGTCAGTAGAAGTAGCAGTACCAATACTCCGAAATTTTCAGCGCCAGTATAAGTACCAGTAGCAGGATTTAAAAATTTTCTTCGACAGTAGAAATACCAGTACCAGTATTCCCAATATAAAATTTGCAGTAGCTGTACCAGCAACAGTAGTTGAAATCGTAAGCAATCCCGGTAGCAGTAGCCATTCCCCGCGCAAAAGTCATGTAAAAACGCAACGATGGGTCCACACTGGTGCTCCAAAGCATAAAACACAAAAAATCCCGCATTTTTGGAGTAAGAAATGAGCAACTGCTTAGAAATTTGCACCGCCTGCATGTTTAACATCAGCTAAAGAGGAGTTCTAGTGTGAGTTATGCATATGTGGCTGCATTTCGGGAAATATCGATACTTCTACGTAAATGTATCAGTAGAAATACCAGTATCGATATTTTGAGATTTTCAGCTGCAGTATAAGTAGCAGTATCAGTATTTATCAATTTTTAGCTGCAGTATAAGTAGCAGTAGCAGTATTTTCATAATTTTAATGTCAGTAGAAATACCAGTACCAATCTCCAAATACTGGTATCTCTACTGATACTGCAGGATTTCACTACTGCAATCTCTACTGATACCCAACTCTGCTAGAAACTAATGTGCCTAATTTTGCGTTAGGAACGTACGATATTACAAAGAAGCCCGTTTGATTTGATCGTCATATATAAGCCACGTAGATCACGAAAATGCGTGGTTGCAAACTCTACGATTTCCTCAACCCGTGTAAGCTCGGTAGGAGGGACATTTCTTGTTCTTTCCATCGTTCAAGTTGAGTTGTTGCATGTGATATCAGAGATGTGGTTGTTGATAAGACATGGGATCTCAATGCGGTCCTCCCGTTTACAGTCGGTTGGGGTCTTAGATGTAAATGTTGGGGTGGGGGTGTAAAATTTTTATTTAATATCCGATTTACTCCGCTGTCAGTAACTTGAGCTAGGTAAAATAGTTAGGACAAAAACAGCATATATGTTGAATACAGATTTAAGCGTGATTAGATATGAATTAATTAACTAGCTAATTATCAGTAATCGAGCAAGTCATGTAAGGAGATCATGGCACATTTCGAATCAGATTACTGATTTTTCTAACTCCAAAGTTTATTTATGTGCACCAAACATCAGCAATATTATTAGAACTGCTGAAATTCGCCAATTTATTAATTTTGTGTTCTTACTGCAATGAAGGATTGTGTAATTATGTAAAGGATTATGTTGCTTATGCAAATTGTAGGAAGCTTGGAATCAGAACAATGATCAAGGTGTTAGGATCGAACATTCATTCTTTTACGAATTAGGCGTGTGTAAACTTCCTTCAAAACACAAGACAAAATATTGAAATGTTGACTTCATTTCCTGATAATCCTATCCTGTCATCACCACGTCAGCAATGACCAGGTCCGCCCCCTTTTCTCCAATCATGATCGTGGCGGCTTGCGTGTTTCCGTTGGGCGATCGAGGCATCACGCTGGCATCAATCACGCGAAGTCCGTCAATTCCCATCACCCTGAAAGTATCAAAAGCCGACAAGTTTTTAACTAATTGTAAGAGTCATCATCAATTAACCCAATTCCTTATGCTCGAATTTAAAAATAAATATAAATAATGATTTAAAAAATAAATACAGATTCAGCTTTACATACTTTAATCTGGAGTCAACGACCTTGCCCAAGGCGCAGGTGCCCACGTGATGGTACAGCGAGCCCGAGTAGTGTCTGATGGAGCACCGGAAGTAGTCATCACTCCTGAACACCTCTCCTTCGCATCCTGGGACCGGTTTTGGAAAAAGTGGAGCATTGAGTGCAGTGCTGTTTTCGTACAAGTCTAGCATTTTTTTGTAACCTGGATTGAAAAACAATGGCGTCAACACAAAAATTGAGAACAAACAATCATTATGTTTTTCACATTATTGTCTCCGAATTATGTGGACACCTACCGTAAAGCAGGGCTTCAACATCCTGTGGGTCCGCCAAATACCTTGGATCAACGATGGGTAAGTCATCCGGGTCCGTGCTCGCCAGCGTCAGGCTTCCAACAGATTTCGGACGATCAAGAAGGAGTAAGATCAACCTTGCATCCAAATTCTGATTTTGATAAGGGTCAAGCCAAGCGTTGGCGATGGTAACGTTGACGCCAGTGAGAGCATTCAAGTCTTGGGCGAGCTGGGGATACAAGGCGAAGGAGCCTTGGACCATTTGAAGGTCCGGATATGGAGGACTAGAAAGAACACAAGAATTAAAATATATTGTATTTTAACGAACATTACACAGAAAAGTGCAGTGTGGATGGGAGGAGGAAGGAAGGAAGGATGAAGGATGATATTTTGACTTTTACTCTGCAACTGGGCTCTGAAAGAAGGCTTGTCCAGCTAATGCATTTGGAGAGGCTAATAGACCTAGAAAAAGAAACAGAAACAAAGAGTTGTGTAAAACCAACAAAAAAATGCATTTCTTAATTAATTCTAGATTGGATTTTTAGGCTATTGATCTTAAATCTCGCTTTTTTCTACCATGTCCACCAGCAAGAAATTCCACGGCAATTTGAGGTGTGAAATCCCTTCCGGGATTAAGGGACGGCGACTTGAGGAATGGTCCAACAATGGCGTATGGATGATCCTGCAAGTTTTGTCCAACTGGAAGATCCTTTACTACTGGAATCTTAGCAAATAATAATAATAGCAACAAAATGAAGATTTTGTCAAATGGTTTTTAAACGAATGCCATACTTGCTATACCTTAAGGGATTGGAGGTGGCTAGCCGGTCCAACTCCAGAAAGAAGAAGCAGCTTGGAACTGCCCATTGTCCCGGCGCTAAGAATGACTTCCTTGGATGCCGTCACAGTCCGGGTCAGCCCTTGTCTTGTGTACGTCACTCCAACCGCCCTGCTCTTTCCCGAAGATGCAGCTCTAAAGTTAACCTGTGTTGAGATAAAAATGGTTGGGGTAGAATAAGATTCCCTTGTTGATATTTTTATTGTTATTTTGATATTAAAGCATTTTTTGTTTTGTTTTTTAACCCTTTTACCTTACCTTGCTCACCCGCGCATACTTTTTAATACACAAATTAGCTGGCTTTCCCGTGTCCAGATAAAAAGCCCTGTAGGTATGCTCCCTCCAGCCATCTTGTGTGGTGACGTCAATATTTGAGAAAACTGAGAGAATAAAAAAGGTCCTCAATTAATCAATGTTGCACGTACCCAACCAAATACTACTACTACTTATCGTTAGTTTATAATTTAAGATAGAATCCGGCCGGAGAGTCACAAAAACATACCTTCCTGAGTGGCCCCATTGTAATCCCCAATGGTGTACCCTTTCTCGATGGCCGCTGCCAGGAACTGGTCAGCCCCTGGAGCGAAATCATATTTTGATACGGAGAGAAGCCCTCCACTCCCGTGATATGTACTTGCGTCAGCTTCCCCAGCATAGTTGCCAGTATAATCCTCTGATTTTTTAAAATATGGGAGAACGTTCTCGTAATTCCACTGGTCGTCTCCGGCGTCTACCGCCCACCTATTGAAATCCTCCGGATGACCTCGCACGTACATCATAAAGTTGTGAGCGGTGGAACCTCCGAGCATCTTGCCTGCTGGGAAATATGCCCTCTATAAAAAAAACAACAACAAAAATGTACTCCAAGGATTTCATGTTGATGTTATAGTTATAACTATTATACCTGCCCGTCATTGTTAATACAGCAATTTTGGCTCGGAGCAGGTGTATGATGCAGCCAGTGGGTGGCAGGTTGGTTTGCAAGGAAAGAGTGTAGTCCGGGAATGTCGATCATTACCGATGGCTACAAGCAAAGTAGTGTTGATAAAGAAAAACATGTTTGTATTTTAATTGGCTAATATGAATACATATTTCGTACAAGATTTTTTTTATGTTACCTCGCCTCCAGCCTCTAACAGTAAAATTCGCGAGTTGATGGAGGCATTAGCAAGGCGAGTTGCGACCACCATTCCAGCACCACCTTGGTAGATAATGTTATATCGGAATAAAACATCGGTCAAAGCATGGCGAGTTTGATATTTTAACCTTATTTTACACGTACGTACCTGCTCCAACAATGATGAAATCAAAGTTGGACCCCTGACATGCCGCATTGATGGGAAGCAACTCGCTATTCGACAGGAGGTCCACTTGTTGGTCGTATGTCACCCAGG
>JAANSN010006148.1:0-11060 GCA_036850665.1 Dicranocentrus wangi
CTGTTGTTGCGTAAAATTGATCTTTGTAATTTGACAGTCCGCAGGGAAATTCCCGATTTCTAATTATGGCCATGCTCATGCAGTATTCTCCATGACATGACACCCATTTCAATAAATCATATACCTATGAAGATTTTGTTTTCATTTACTATGGTTTACCATAAAAGTTGGGAATTATACATTTTCTACATTCACATATTGTCTCATTGTACAAAAAAATATTGAATATAGCAATATATAGAGTTGAGTTGAATGAATTAGCAGGAGAAGCGATTTTTTCTCTCGGCAGCTTTCAAAGGTTTCATAACATACTCCTTACCATCATTCTTTAAGCAGCACTTTTTCAGCACGGGTAATTGTGATTTGGATTTAACATGACACCTCAAGTCCTCAAACCATGCGAAACCTTCATCCCCTTTTTTCTTCTGTAATATATAGAAATAGGGAAAAATAGAGTGAAAGCATGCATATATTATGAGCTTAAATGCGTATTAGGTTTGCGACTAAAATATTGTTCGGTTTTACAAGACTGCACTCCAACTTTAGTTCATTGCAGCATCTTCTGGTTTCAACGTGGTTTTCCTCCCACTTGAACTCCACGGTATTGTTTTTCATACACCTGACATCCACGATTCCTCGGAGTGCTTTCTGATCAGTTTGCGGTTTCTTGGGCTCGACCGCATTCGGATTTTCTGTCCAATGCCTGGAATGTATAAATGGTTGAGGTTTTTGTAAGTTATAAAGTGGTTAGTTGGCAACTGTGATATAATAGTTATTCGAGTATTTTATTCGACAGACTCTTCGTCCGAATCCTGGGTATAAGTAGCTGTGGCCATCAAGACAAGGCAAAATGCCATATTTAAGAAGGCATACCGTAACACTGTCATTTCTGTTAATTGGTATTGTGATGTCTGTGAAAGAACGTGAAGCAAAGCAAAAAATGAGTAATGTGAATTCATTGTTTTTTTCATGGGTAATGCGTAAGTAATAATGTCGGCTCAAATAATTCATTACTAATAGACATGATATGACATATGACACAGACAGAAATGAGCACAAAGATTTAATTGACATTTGTTTCATTCCCATTGTTCCATGATGAAATGCGAATTAGCTCCGAATTGTACACGTATACGTCGGGATGGATAGTCGCATATCATAAATTTGAGTGAGAGTCGATATATTATCTTGTTTTAGAAGCTACATAATACAGGTATATTATCAAACGGGGATGCGAATATTGGATATAATAGACATGATATGACATATGACACAGACAGAAATGAGTACAAAAATTTAATTGACATTTGTTTCATTCCCATTGTTCCATGATGAAATGCGAATTAGCTCCGAATTGTACACGTAAACGTCGGGATGGATAGTCGCATATCATAAAGTTGAGTGAGAGTCGATATATTATCTTGTTTTAGAAGCTACATAATACAGGTATATTATCAAACGGGGATGCGAATATTGGATCGAGTGAGTATGCGTGTAGTGTAGGTATAGACACAAGTATTTTCTTGTGTGTGTCCTCACAATTAGAAAAAGTATTTTGTATTTTTTAAAGAATGCTTACCTGTAAAACATTTCGAAGAAATGCAAATGTAAAAACCAAACTCCTTGGTACAAAGCATTGCTTTTTAGAGAATTATTTGTTTTATAGGAACGAATGCGAACAACTGGCAACCGAATGCCATCATTGTATCCAACATCCAAAATGTCCGTTGGATCTAATGACCCAATGCAATGCTCCATGTAAAAAGTATTTTCAGTTCCCCAAGGGCAAAATATTATCATAATATATATTTAACCAGCAACAACTAGTTTAGATCACGGTAGTCCTACTCGTCTGGGATTGAATGATCATGCATTATTTTGAGATGCTCCTGGACTTTGAGTTTGTAAAAATGATTTAGCAAATCATACATGACGAAGCAGAATTAAGTAGAATTATCTAATTTGTGAAACCTGACAGAAGAAAACTGGGAGTCTGACGAAGCTTCGGAAGCTTTAAAACGTGTCAGTTCGTTCGGTGCGGTCCCAGCTAGCTTGTTCCCGAAAAAAGCATACCGAAAGACTATCAAATCTCAAGAATTGAAACAAAATGGGAAAGCGGAATATCTATTATTGCGTTTTGTTTTCACTTGTCTCATTAGTTGAGGTAAGGGGTAACATTCAATTTTAATTGAAACTACATTTTTGTCGTCTCCCCGAAGTAAAACTTGATTCTGTTTAGGGAATCAATAATCTCGAGCAACTTTCAAACAATATAACATTAACCTCAACGGAACCCGCGGATCCGAAAAATGCAATCATTGGCAGTGGAACTGGATCAGTGGAACTACCCAAACAATCTACAAATCGAGTGACCACCATGAACACTTACATAACCTTTCAATGGTTAAATTTCAGTGGGAAGGAGGCATCAAACCTTCTATTCATCAACAATGGCAAGAGCGGATCAGTTCGGAACTTTGCAGAAGACTCTTCAGAAGAGAAGGAATCTGAGGAAGTGAGCGCAGAGAAAGTAAGTAGAAACCTGTAGAAATTATTAAGTTTTTACACAAAAAAATTACCCAAAACTCATTTTTGGAAAAGAAATGATTTCTTAAATGCATTCATGTTGTTGACTTTTTTTTAGCTTACAAGTAATGCCAATGTCAATAGGCAAACAATTGGAAACCTCTTATTGAGTCTGTACACAATTATGCTGTATTATTCGTGAAATTTATTTTGCAGTTCAATTATTTTGTTCAAGTTGTATAACCACAGCCACAGCAACAGCTTAACATATACAAACAAATTTTGCAATATAAATAGCTGTAACAACCAAAGTGTAATATGTTACAAAAAGGAAGTACGAATACATGCTCGAAAAAATACTCCCAAGTGTACTTTTTTAAAAATCCGTTTGGTATCAATTTAATATTTTTGCTAGCAGAATAAACTCCATATATAAATTAAAGGTTAAAATGATATATTCATAAAATCGAGTTTCGTATAAAAATAAATATTAATTCATTACCATAAAAATTATAACTAATCTAACTAAATGCACTCGCTATTGTATTCGTAATTGAATGACGAAAGGTATTGATTTTGGTCTTACTTCTTATATATTACAATTACTTTTAAATTGAGCAGAAATCACTGAGCGTTTAAAAATGCTACTACATTTTTAAATAAATTGAGCAAGCACAAGGATTACAAGTATTTTCTAATTTCTCGTTATCACTATCACTAGGCACTATTCTCCTTCCGCTTTTTACTTTGTCGTGATTCCAAGCACGTATTCAGGAAGGACTCATCCACTTTCAGATATGATTCAATTTGTGATTTTGGCCCAGAATCACGCGTAGCAAGGAAATATGCCAACTTCTTCGCTGTCTCTTTCATCAAAACACAAGTAAACTGGGTAAAAGGTTCACTGGCGAACGTGAAACATTTTGTAATGTCGAACGGGTTAGTCATTACAAGTTGTAACTTAGGGTTGGCTTCGTTGATAGTCGTGCGTTCGAAAATACTTAAGCGCGTTCGAGCATCCGGAATTTGAAGAGCAGTTCGCTTTATGACTTCCCCGTCTCTAGTATTCAAAATCCACGAGTCCGACTCAAATTGGGAGCAAAATACAAAAAATTCGTGGGTTTGTCGTAATAAGTTTAGCACAAACTCTTCGTCGGTTCCCATTCCGCTGGGTGTTGGTGTTTCATTTTCTGGGGAAAAGCCAATGTCTATCCCATTCTCATTTAGAATGGCATTATGGGATTTTCTCTGAATTTCTCTTGGCGTTGGGATAATTTTTTTTCTGCATAAGAATAGCATCGCCAGCCACTCAAATACAGCCCCGTCCCAATCTCTTTCTTCCAGGATGACGTTTTGATATATACGATTTGCTTTCGCCCAAAATACAATAACCCCAAGCAGAGCCCTTGCTCTTTGGTCCAAACTGAGCATATATCGTAACAATCGACAGGTTTGAACTTCCAGCATAAATTCAGGGTCTGATATCATGGTGAATTTTAAAGTGGTCCTTTCGTGGACAAAGTGCAACCCCGCTGGCTCATTCCCTTCCTCTAGTTCATCAACGGGGATTAGCTTCACGGGTCCAAGTAGAGTTTTAGCAAATTCGGAACTTAAACTTTTTTCTAGCAATTTATGACCGTTGGAGACAATGGCATCTTTCAAGTTGTTACAACTATCTCCTGCTGCTGATAACTTCCCCGTGAGATCCATAAACAGAAGCAGCTCATTAGATGTGAAATTCTTGAGCTTCATGTAGCCATGCCGGAACATGTACAGCTTACAAGAAGGATACTCAGTTGTCACAATCTCCTCCAAAATTTCCACAAGTTTTAAGACTGGTGTGTACTGATCCTCGGGAATTTCGACAAACTCACGGAGAGCGTTATATCCATCCAGTAATCCCACTTTCGCTTTTTCAATACTTTCTTCTATCACACTGGAAGTTTCATCTTGGTCCATTGGCAATGGAGTATTTTGACCATCGGAGTTCTCAGCAGGTTTTGGGGTTAGAGTTTCGTTGGGAGTTATCTTCTCACTTTGGCCTTCTGCTGCTACCTGTTCGCCTTCTTCCGCTACCTGTTCGCCTTCTTCTGCTGTTGCATTCTTGCTTTCTTGTGATGCTATCTGCTTACTCTTTGAATTGATACCAAAAATTGACGCCAAGGTACCATCCCCTTTCTCAAGGAAGTTACCCAAATCAACAGCCATTTCCTTCATTCTTGAGAGCACGTCTACGTAGAAAAAATTTCGATGGAAGCCAAGATTTAGTTTTGCGCTGAACGGGCTAGTCTGCCAAACGGGTCCATCACTCACATAATCAGCCTTCAACTCCATATTCTTCCGCCTTTGATTCTTTCTCGAAGCTTGATCCATGACACTTTTCTTGACAACTTTTCCCTCCCTCGTGTTGAATACCCACTTGCCTTTCTCAAACGTTCCATAAAATCTGAAAAACTCTGCAGCCAGCTGCACCACATTTTTTACAAACTGTGGCGTTCCCTCGTCAGGTATTTGCACGCGGCTCTTGGCTCTGTTGCGAAAATCCTCAAGATAAGACCGACAACTGATGAATCCAACATCAAGGTTGTAAATTTCAAGTATTTGTTTCTCGTGGGGTATGTCGCAGCATATCATTTTCGGAGTTGGAATCAACTCTCTTTGGCAGAGGAATATGACAACTAGCCATTCTACGCTGATCCCCCTGGGCGATTGTCTTGAGGACCGTTCCGAGTTTTGAATTCGTAGCGGAATCTTGTTTGCACGAACCCAACCGCTGAATGAGGATCAAAAGGGGTCTTGCTCGGGGGTCGAATTTAAAAAGATAGCCTAACAACAAACATATCTGAACCTCCATTGTTATATCGGGATGCTGTCTTCCAACAATCGAAAATAATGTGCGTGTAGGAGCACAGTATTGTTGTACTCTCAACTCCAAATCGGGCATGAGGTTGACCTTGCCCAGTTTCATGATTCCTTTATAGGAACACCCCTGGTGAGTTAGTATGTTGGGAATAGCCAATCCAACCTTCTTCCAATCTTCTTTGTCGTAGGAATCTATGGAAATTGTGGAAATGGATCGAGCTGCAGCTTAATAAAAATGTTCACAATTATGGTATGGTAATTTGTAATAAGATTCACTTGACACCTACCTTGTGTGTCCAGAAACAGAATCAATTCATTTTTGGGCTCCACCCGGATTCCAAGATACCAATTGCGAAACGCTACCAGTTTGCAATTTGGAAACGCTTTGGCCAACGAAGTTTTAAGTTGTCGAATTACATTTAAGCCATTGTCAATCTCTGCATCTGAGATTTCAACTGGCCGGCAAATAGACCTGTAGTCTTCCAAAAACAGCGCCTCCGAGCCCGGAAAATTGTCATCGGCAGGTTCTTGATCCTGGATTTGGTCATCCTTGCTTGCATTCTGCAAGATAGGTGAACCCTGAGGGCGACTTGGGGAGTACTGATCCCGATCCCTCCCACTTGCTCTTGTTGGAACACTTAAGTTGGAAGTTGGTGGTGTCTTTTGTCTGTCAGGCGTAATTTCTCCATTGCCTCTGTCCCCTCTCTTTCGTCCTGAGCCTTCCAACACGGACTCGGGGTCCTTATTTTTGTCTATTAAAGCAACTCCAGAATATTCAGACACAGAACTGCCAACACTGCCCTTCCTCTTCATTGAGCCGTTGGTCAAACTATTATCAGGGGTTGAGGAAGTCACCATCTCGTGACCATTAGTACTCTGATGGGAATTACTAATCGTAACAGCTGGCTCTAGCTCTGGCTCATCAAACAATGCTTTAAAACTGTCTCTCCCATTGTTTCTATATTGGGTCAAAAATTGGGACAACTTTCTATTCGTGCCATTCATCCGTGAAGCAACATTGGCGACAAAGTCATGCCCCGGAAAGCTGATAAAATGAGTGAGTACAAACGGATTTAGCATGACAACAGGACACTCTTTCACATTATTGACATCTGTTGCAGAATGCATAACGCTGGATATCTCCCCCGCTGTTAAAGTCTCACAAAATCCAGATTCCAAATCCGCTTTCTTAATTACTTCCGCTTCCCTCAAATTCAAAACCCAGTCTCCCTTGTGGAGTCGTCCGCAAAACGCGAAAAAGCGAGACGCCAAGTTTATCACACTTTCAAGGAACTTGGAGCTGGTTTTGCTTGGGATAATAGTTTTCTTCGTGGCTTGTTCCTCAATCCATTCCTGGATATAACCTTCGCTAGGCGAAAAACCAAGATCGATACCATCTCTGAGCCGTTGCTTCACATGAGGTCGGGAGCACACCTGTCAGCGGTGTTGGGATTAACCCAGAATTAGCCAAGAAGAGCATCACCAGCCATTCCAAGCCGGCTGGAGGTGGTGTAACATTTTTGGCAATGTTCATATCCTCTTGGGTCGCTTTCAAAAAGGAGGGCCTATTACATTTGAACCAGTAGTAGACCAAAATTAAAAGAGGTTTTGCTCGGGGGTCAAATTTGTACAGGTATTTTAACAGTCGACATGTCTGCGCCTCAATTTTCAAGTGTTCCGACGGGTTTCCGGTAATCATGAAACTGGGACCTCCTGGACTCTGAATTCTTTTGAGACTGAGGCGATTACTTATTTGCACATTTGCAACTTCTATAAGACCCGGTAGGCCTTCTCGAATTGTGGACGATTCACTAGTGATGAACTTGACAATTTTCTTGTCAATCCCTTTGAAAGATGTGTTGTGAGAATCTGTATAATCAACAGGAAAAAATTGATGAAATAAACCAATTAATAATTACCAAAAGCATTTATTTACTATAAGAATCAACCTTTGATCGTCACTATTATTTATTTACCATGAACATCCAAATCCAAATACAAGAGTAAATCATTATCGGACTCATTATCCCATACGTCCAGATACCAATTTCTAATCGTAATTAGTCTGCAGGAAGGGTATAGGTCAGATAATGCAGTCTCCAGCGTTTTGATCATATCCAGACGTAGATCATAGGCCGCACTTGAAACTTCAACGGATTTGCAAATATCCAGAAAGTCCTTCACTAGGAGTGACGCATACCATGGGTCATGTGCAGCCGCAGCGTATTGCGCCTCCTTTTCAATCCTTTTTAGAATTGACTTGAAAGTGGGAGCTTCTTCCTCCTCTTTCTCTTCACAATCCTCGTCTTTGTCTTTGTCATTCACATCAAAAAGATTTTCCGAGAAAGACCCCCCGCTTGAGTGGGTTGGTATATTCCGTTGTGTTTCCGAATTCTTATCCAGTAATTTTTTCAGTCCTCCTGCTCCAGTCGTCGCTGCTATACTTGTTTGTAGAAAATCAGCCAATATCTCGCCCATTTCCTTCATCAGGGACAGCATATAATTGGTAGTTACTCCCCCAGGAGGAGTCATGAATACGTCCATCACAAAAGGATTCAAGATAACTACCGTCTGATCACTCTGATCTCTAACTTTATTCAGACTTGTTAAAACCCCAGTTATTTCCAATTTTGTTTTACGCTCTTCCAATCTTTGCAAAAGTTCTTCCTCAGTATATTCCTCCAAGCAATTTTTTTCCGGTTTTCCTTCATTTGAATCTTCGAAAATAGGCTTGAGGAAATCTTTTATTGTCGCTATTTCGCCATTTCTAATATTCAGTACGGATTGACACAAGTGGAGTTTTCCATAAAAACTGAAGAAAGCTTGGGCCAACTGTACAACACTTGTGATAAATTCTTCCGTACCTTCTTTCCCACAATCTAACTGACGTGATCCTAGCTGCCGCCTCCATTCCAGAACAAAATCGGGATCATCGGAAAATCCGACGTCGTGACGTTGATGGCGTGTAAATACTGGAGCATGTGGTCTCTCTAAGATCTCTTTTGGGGTCGGGATTAGCCTTTTATTGCATAAGAATAGTATCACCAACCACTCCATTCCCGCTGGAAAAGCTGCTTCAGACAATTTCGCCTCTCTTGTCGAAATATTATTAGCCAGAGCCCAGTATTTTGCAATAATTAGAAGTGGTCTGGCCCTGGGGTCAAAGGTGTACATGTATTTTAACAATTGGCAAGTTTGAGACTCCAAAAGGAGGCGGCGTCGACTGGGACTCTGAACAATGCAAAACTTGATCCCACTCCAGTGCATATATGGCAAAACATATTGAGATCCAATTTTTACTTCAAACCGAGATGGAAGCATTGTGAACCCTGGTAGTGTTTTCAGTGGACACGGGAATTCGAGACGCCTCAGTGAATTTTGTATTTTTATCCATGCTGTGCTTTTCTTTTCATCGTTTGATGAGCTATTCTGTACTTTTGAGTCGGTCTTGCTGTTTTTATCTGATTGATTACAATCAATCATTAAGGAATAAATACAAAAAATAATTATTTTCGTGAAAGAATTCTTGTCACATTGGTGTACAAAATCTTATCGAATATTGGGATACCTTCCTCCATGTGGATAAACAGGACCAATTCATTATTAGGCTCGTTTCTCATCTTGAAAGCCCAGTTGCGTATCATGTTAACTTTACAGGAGGGATGCTGTCCTTGCAATACATTTCCCAACTCCTCCATAATCCGTTGTCCCGTTTGGAAATGTGAGTCTGGGAGTTCCACAATGTCACACATGAACTGGTATTCCTGTACCAGGGCCCCCGATGAAGAACCCATTATTGTGTTGTGACAATATGAAGCTTCTCCTGATTGCATTTTTTCAGTCTCGAGGTGACAAAATCCCACTTGGCAAAATATATTGTCTACGGGTTGAAGTGCATTGGAAATTTGGATTCTTCCATGTCATCCTTGTGGAGTGCTTGCAGCCAATTTCTGTATAGATGACAGACGTTGAAGGTAACTGTAGAATCTCCAAATAATCAATAATCAATTCATACGCAATGAAAATTTATCCTCAATGCACAATGTATTTAATACTCACACTTACAACTCGCTTTTGACTTGAAATGATTGATTTAAGTTCAATTCTGTCGTCAGTCTTCTGTCTCTCATACTATATCGAGTAAACCATATGTACCATCTCAAATTCGACAAAACTAAAACAAGTTGTGTACCTAAGTATTTTGGCAAATATACGAATATATACAACGAAACTACAGAGCACGCACGACAAGCTAATCAGATCAGTCTTTCCAAATTAATTTCGTGAAATATATATATACCGAGTGATGCCTGACAGAGTTTGATATAGATACACATGTCAGGGTGCTATAGTGGTAATGAGAGCAGCCCAGTTGCATGCGCTATATAAATATTTTATGATATGCTCCACATTGAAACACGCTTTTTGTTAATGCATTATGCGTAATATGCAATACACATGAGCATGATGCACAATGCACATGCACATTGAATGCACGTGCGTGTGTTTGTTTGTTAACATGTATTTTAGTAGGTACGAAGGAACAAGGAACCCTTGTGTTTGGTTACCTTTACCTACACCTGGCCTATATGACGCCTGCTACTTCAACGTTGCCTGAATGAGAAATTGGAAACAATGAATGAACAATGAGAAAGGATAATGGTTAGCGCTTTGTTGAGAAGAATTTGGTTGGGGTAATGCACTCTATCTGATTCTGAACACCTTTTTGAGGACTTGCAATGCATATTACCGTATCCTGCGTTTTGGCTAATAATAAATTATAAAATGTTGTTCCATGCAATACAAGTTACACAAAAGTGTCACGCAGACTTCAATAAAAAAAAGTGTGTGAAAGTATCATCTTTTCCTGCATGCCAGGTGGTAGAGTGTAAATCCCATTTTTACAATATATTCTCATTTGGCGACTTTTTTCTGCATTTTCCCCTCAGTCAGTATGAATTTCATACCCCCATGACTGATGTGAGTAATGCAAGCAACGAAGTTCAATTCCTTTTAACCATATTGATGATGTGAATGATGTGATGTTGGTAATGCGTATACGTACGTATATAGGCCCACGTATGCAGCTAATATGTCAATTCAAATGATACAATTAATGGAGAGAATGCATGGGTCAGTAGTCAGTATTATCTATTATGTCCGAATCCGAATTCTAGCTACCTATATCTTAATCTAACGTATCATAATATCTATTGACAGCACAAATGCAGGTCTTCCATTTCCTTCAAAGTACCTGATTTAACGAATTTTAGTGAGCATTACAACAAGCGTTCTTATTCATTTTCATTAAGAAGCAATTCGTTCTCCTCGTTCATTCATGGCATGGCATATGTCATATAATTCTTTATTATGCAGGTATATATCTGTCCAACTGTGCTGTCTCCAGCTTAAATACAAAATAAGAATTTTCGTACTTGTTCCAATACGTACCGTTTTACAAGCACAAATCGTAAGTTGCCTTTGTGGTTCATCAGCAGAAGTTAATACGAGAAATGATGATGCTTTGTAAACTAAGCATTTTTCGTCTCGACTATTTTCATCCCATCATGTTCAACTATTCTGACGCAGAGACTTTTAGTCGTGATATTGCTGTAGACTCGGTGCCGATCTTGAACCTGTTTCTTCAATCTCTTGATATCTTCAAAATATTA
>JAANSN010006149.1:0-11060 GCA_036850665.1 Dicranocentrus wangi
CGCTGACCTTTTTCCATTATATATACACTCGCACTAACAAGCCGCAACCTGCTGCGTACCAACGTACCCTAATAGCTAACTACCTCTAATGGTAATAATGGTATCAAGTTTTTCATTTCCGATTTTTTTAAAATTATTATCATTTCCAGTTTGGAGTGGCTCATCGCAGTTTTCCGCGTTCACAAGTGGAAATTTACCCGGACTCGTCACTCTCCAACAAGTTGTTGCCAACTTTGTCAATTTGTACAGCACCTTCCTCACCGTCTCCATTGCCATACTGAGATACAGGTAAATAGATACCTCTAATTGGAGCTATTAGAGGAAATTTTATTAATGTTTTTAGTGTTTGCATTGCATAGTTCCTCCAACGGATCTTTTACAACACGTATACGGGAATGAGAATTATTGGAAATTAAATTTATTTTTGCTTTCTTTTGACAGGCGACTATGTTGGAAGAAGAAGGACAAGTTCTCAACGATGAATGCTTTGAAGTGGTCAGTCACCAGTGGGATCCTCGCGATTGCCGTCATCTTTATCCAGTCGTATGCAGTGATGGTGCCCGAAGGGGAGAAGACGATTGCTGTCATCTATCTAGTCAAAATATCTCTCATTTTGTTGGCGGTAAGACACGAGACGCTTATTCATTATTTTGGCAGTCAGTCAGTTACAGTGCATGACAATTAGAAGGAGTGCGTAGTACGTACGTACGATACGTGTCGTGTATGACAAGTGACACTTATCCCTTATTTGGAGTAAACAAGCCCGAAGACAGAAATAGCTAGCACGAGTGAGGCTAATATTCCTGTTTGCAAACTTCCAAAAAGCATAAAAACATGAGCATAAAAACACACAGTATTCAGAGAAAATGCATGTAGGGCAAGGGGCAGGGTGCACGACGACGGGTGGATCGCTGAAACACGTGTCCAAGTCTAATCGACTGGAAAATTAGTCACGTTGCGGAGAAACTATATGTTTTCCATTTTCCAACTAAAGTTCCTTAAAAAGAAGTTCGATCGAAAATGGTTCCGAAGTTGTAAACAATTTTTTTTTTCCTCGGAAAGTGCATTAGTGCACAAAGTTCTTGGAAGGTGACAGGTTTCGGTTCGCTGCGTATAATGCTACTCCATTTTCAAAACACACATTGAATGACAGGATTGCAAATTACAAACAAAGATTCAATTACGTTCACCGCTTCAAAAAGCGAGGCCAGGCCAGGTTACGAAACCCGTAAAAAAGTTTGCATAGGTATTTATTAGGCATCCATCCGTTCGGGATGACGCAGTTACTTTTTAAGTTTTTGACGTGATTTCCCAAATTAAAAAAAAAAAAAACCTTTGACGAATTTACAGCTTCGGGGGTATATTTATTTATTTGCTCATCCGACAAGGTAAAATTTTTCCCTTGACCGATTTCCTTTCCTTTGTTAAGCATTATTAGCATTTCGAACAGCAAACAATTTAACCTCGAGGCTCATCATTATCAACAAAAAGTTAATTAGCTTTGACCATAGCTTTTTCCAACTCCAATTCCCTGGCCAACTTTTTGCGTATGGAGATAAAAAAAAAAAAAACCTTTGACGAATTTACAGCTTCGGGGGTATATTTATTTATTTGCTCATTCGACAAGGTAAAATTTTTCCCTTGACCGATTTCCTTTCCTTCCCTTTGTTAAGCATAATAGGTATAACAGCATTTCGAACAGCAAACAATTTAACCTCGAGGCTCATCATTATCAACAAAAAGTTAATTAGCTTTGACCATAGCTTTTTTCAACTCCAATTCCCTGGCCAACTTTTTGCGTATGGAGATAAGGCAAATCCTGCTGCTGTTTCCGACACGACACGACCCACCTCACTCCGCTTTGTTATAACCAGCGAGGATGCGGATGAATGAATGAATGGATCGGGGGATCCTCCATCCTCCGAAAAGTTTTTTTTCCTCCGTATGAATCGTCATATCATGAATAAGATTACAGTGCATCTTGTTGTGACCCACTTCCCACTTTGCTCCTTTATCTGTCCCATCAGGCTTTTCCCTGAGGAGGAGAAAGTAGTGACTATTATTACGTGTTTTATTGTCATCCACATTCCATCTCATCCATATGGAACAGTAGAGCAGTGCACCACCAAACCAACCGCATCTGTTCCTTATCTCTCGTAAATAATAAGGTGTGGAGATGAACACCACCAAAGATTGCATTTCTGACATCAAAAAATATATATATATAACCCTAGTTTTAGCGAATGGAAAACAGGTTGGTTTTTTGGTTGGTTGGTTGTACTACGACTACGACGCGACATTTGGGAGAAAAAATATGGATATACGGGGGGATAATCCATTTTGAGCTGGATGTTTTCCACGCGACGACGGACGACACAAAAACATACTTGTTGGAACATGTGAACATATGTACACACAAAACCAAATCACCACCGAGGTCGTTGCCCCATTTGATAACTCATTTGTATCAAGATTGAAAGTACAAGAAGAAAACTGGAAACTTTGGGTTTCTTTTTTTTTCTCTTTCCCAACTTTTTTTCAAGTTGTCTCGGGATTGTAGCACATGGAGGATAGATAGGATTGTCGAGGATGTAGGTTCTTTGGGAAAGTTTTGTAAAGTTATTGATAACAAGGAATAAGGAGCAGGATTATTCATAATGTTCCATTTCGGCTCAGCCGCTCAGCAGACCGTTTAGCCAAACAAGAGTTTTGTCTTCTGATCTCTAACAATGCGCGCGGGAGAGAGTAGTGAATGAAGGAGGAAAAAGTTATTTTTTTTTTGAATGAGGGGAGGGGGAGGGATGAGGATTGACTTCCATTTTCTAAGGAAAAGGCTATGATGAGGAAAAACTTTTTTNTTTTGAATGAGGGGAGGGGGAGGGATGAGGATTGACTTCCATTTTCTAAGGAAAAGGCTATGATGAGGAAAAACTTTTTTCAAATGCGGCAACTTGTATTAAAAGTTACTTCCGGCTCATTCCATCCTCTCTGACGAAAAAAAAAAGTTATGCAAATGTAATGTAAAGTGGAGGAAGAGGAAAATGTCAAAAGGGATGTAGCACTCAATTTTTAATTAAAAGGTCATGTTGCATGATAATGATCAACTCAACTCAACTTATGCTAATGAGGCAAACATTATAAAAAGTCGACTGGGATCATTTTGGAGGATATAATGAAAACGTAATGTTTAGTCTCGTCTCGTAATCCTATCAACATTACGTAATATTTTTTGGTTCCTTCCTGCAGGTCGCAACAGTATTTTTCTGCTACATCCGCGTCTCGCAAAGGGTCTGGGCCAACACGGCCAATCAGGAGAAAACCATGGATCCGGCAAAGCTGAAAAAGTCGCGGAGTGTCCATCTCAAAGCGACAATCCACAGCTGTGTCCAGATCGTCTTGGTCATCACCACCGTGACCCCGCACCTCTACCTCGAGGCAGTGGAAATGCTGGCACTGGTTTCGGCGAGGGGATCATCTCCGTGGGATGCCGCCGCCCCTATTCAAGGAGCCGATGAACCTTTAGCCTCTGCCTCCCAACAGCAGCAACAACTCTTCCGTATTCATAATAACGTCATTGAGGAAGGGGATTCGGAGTGGCTGGAGTCGGCCCCCATCCGACTTGCCCATCCGGAGATGAGTGGCGAGTTGAATGTGAAGGAGGGGGATCAAGCCTTTGAAATTTTTAGTAGTAATAATAATAATAATGGGAGTCGGGTTGGTGGTGGGGGTGGTGGGGAACAGGAGCGGGGGCTTCCGATCGCAGCCCAACTTACCACTCTTGGAGTGAGCCACCTCACAAGACTAATCGCCATTACTGTCAACTACGCTCTACTTGCTCTGGGGTGAGTTAAATGCCGTTTTGAACAACTTTTAATTTCAGGTTGGCTACGTGTAAAGTAGGTTACGTAGTAAAAGTAATAGTTTGAACGAGAACATCCTCGCCTAATTGTTTAAATTAATTAGAGCATCCTCCCGATTATATGTTTTTATATAAATGCACCAAGTGTAAAATGGTAAACAAGTTGGCAAGTCAATGAGTTGTAGGAACATTGACCGAAAATGAAGGAGGTCAAGAGCCCCCACTGGAGTCACATTTCTTATTGTTTTGGGGCACAATAATTGCACCTGGTTTACTATAATTACAACCTAACAGGCGTATTTTGTGCTTTTTGCAACAACTTCCTCGTAGAGCAGACGTTTTCTGGAGATAGATGCTGAGTGAGATAGAGCCTATGTGAGATGCGTAATTAAAAAGTTTCGTTGTTCCTCTCTGTGCACCACTCGATCTACCTGTGTATAAGAGACTAACTAGGATTTTCAGAATTTCTTTTTTGGCAAGGTTTTGGCTTTCTCCAAAAGAGTTTAATTTGGAGACCCATGTCTCCGATACTCCGTGTGTATCTTCATATTTCACATTAAATGCAAAAGTAGAGACAAGCGTAGAAAGAGTTTTTTTCCCCTTTTCCCTTCGTCGTCGTCGACGGAGTTCAGTTCATCCTTTGCGGTTCCTGTTTGATCTTTGGCTCATAAGTCAAAACACGTGCGGCTCATGGTTTATCATCCTATTAGACCGAAAGAGTGAGAGTACATCATCATCATCATCATGTGGTTATATAATTGTAGATTTTTAGACCGGCCCTAGTCCTTTCCACCTCTTTCATGTTCCACCTCCTGCCATAATTTTGTTTCAGTGTTTGGTGCCCACTGAGCCGCGTCTGGTTTTCGGGTGGGAAACCATTGACAGAACAGGATTTTCCAACTTGTGTGCGTCGCACACTTTTAATCTGCATACCAAGAGTTAACAACTTTCCTCTTTCATATTATATACCTCATGGTATGGTGGAGCAGACGACGAACTGCCTAAGTCCTCCATCACCACCGCTTTTCCAGGAAGAAAGTGAACTCTTTTGTTAAGAGTCGGTAGTCGGTACACTATTAGCACTGCCTACAGGATGCCACAACTGGGAGTTGAAAAGAGGGAAAAAAGTTTTCTAATCTGTGTTGATTGCCACTCAAAGCGACATCTATAACACTCCAGGTGCCCGTTTTACTTTACACATACTCACTTGCATAACTATAGCTTTTTGCTAAAAATAGACCGACAAAAAATTCAAAAACCTCTATCCAGTGTTAAGAACCATCACTTTACTAACGTTTCTTTCTATAATCCTGGGCTGCTGAAGGTGGTGTTGTTTTCATCTAAATTTAGACTTTGTCGCCGGGAGTACAGCTATATTGTAGCTTTTTAAATAAAACTGAAAATGGAGCGTGTTGGAGCATGCCTTCAATGCAATCTTCAAAAGTTTTAAAATAATATATTTTGTAGATTAATCTAACGATTGCTATAAGTAGGTACATTGCTCCCTTCTTTCCTTGTCAAAAACATGAATTCGAGAAAGTTGAATTGCGTGTTCCACCCGATCAGCAACATGGCTTCAGCTTCATCAATACTCTTTCCCGTTTTTAAGGGAAATACTACGTCACACGCACTAAAAAAATGTAGTATTTTTTAAGGCAGATCCTTAGGCAACTTGAATTTTGTGCAATACGATCCGCTTCGTTACAGACTGGATTGGAAAATCCATGTATAATTCTGTAATTCCGTATTTAATTTTCCGTGAAAGAATATATGGAGGAACGATATGGATCTATAGGCAGTCATGCGTTGTTAATATATTGTAGATAAACTATAGATTTTTGCAAGAAGCAGTGTTCCATTTTTCTCTGTTTCCTTTACAAGCGCACTTGCTCATCATTCAAATGAGAGTCCCATGAAATATGAGAGAAAGTATAGTTTGAGTAATAGAAATGGAAAATACGGATTTTCTTCTCCAGTTTTGCAACAACAATG
Source organism: Dicranocentrus wangi (assembly GCA_036850665.1). NCBI lineage: Eukaryota > Metazoa > Arthropoda > Collembola > Entomobryomorpha > Entomobryidae > Dicranocentrus > Dicranocentrus wangi. The sequence continues at coordinate 5,852 of JAANSN010006149.1, forward strand.
ATTCCGTAGCAGTTTAAGAACACGTTGCATGCCGTGTGAATCCCTGTGAACGAACCGAAATCCAGGTTTATTTTTTCGAAGAAACGACGCAAATGGAGTACCTTTACGTGACGTGGCACCGCGTACATCATTTAAAACTGTATCAGGAGGACAAGGTTTTTTGTTTGAGCAGATTGAGCAGGGTTTACATACATTTGACGTGGATTCCTGGAAATTGGAAGATAATTCATTTCAATCCTGAAGCATCTAGTATATCTGCGTTTCCTTCGGCTTAAAATGGTTTAATTATCGATGCCACGTCCAATTTGCAAGAGAACCCGAGCACAAACAGACAGACCGAGTGCATGTGAGAGGGAATCCGAGGAAACTACCAGTGATTAAAACGTGCCTTTCCCAATGATTTCTGGGTTACCAATTAATCGCACGTTTTCCTCCTATTCCGTACTCTGAAAACAAACAGGATTGCACTTTTCTCTATTCCACAAACTTCAAAAGCCATAACATATACATGTGTACCACTTGATTTTACTCTGTAGGAAACCTTTTTTAATGTGCCATAAACCCATGTTTAGTTTTTTAGTCACAACGTAACCTGCTCCATATTTCGTGTGTCACTTGTGGAATCTCGTTTGCATATATGAATCCAATATATACATCAGCACACATATATATATGCCTATCCTATCAAATCCTTTTTATGATTGCATCATCACAAATCCTCTTTTTCTAAAAAAAAATGCGTCTTTTTTACCCTGTATGTTCCATTCCATCCAACAAGAGAATATATTTTTTTTGAGAGGTCATACCCACCGAGTTCACGGTCATCTCTCTCTCTCTCGTAGTCCAAGTGCAACTTTCCCTTTTTAAAATGTGAATTTTGTTTCCTTTGATGCCTGCATGAAAGTGACATTCATCCAAACACATTTGTTCTGTCTCATAACGGATATCCTTGGTGGGATGCCACCGAGAAGTATATACATTACACAAAAGGGATATATAACCCTTTTGTCGCTTTTGTCCAGGTAAATGGCGGATATAATATCGTATAATATGGATCGTCTCGTAAACAAGTTGTTATATGCTTTCCCCTTTTTCCAACAAGTTTTTCAAGCGTCAAATTATGGTTTTGGGAGAGAATACACAATGAGGATTATTATACTTTTACTTTACACACACACATTTATAACGACAAGATAAAAAGTGACTTTCACATGCTCACCAGAAAAAAAAGAAAAACCACCCCGGCATAAAAAGTTTTTCTCTATTCACAACTCATCACAGTGTGATGTGATGTGATCGTGGTGGTGGTGGTGTGTCACTAGGAAAGCTAAAAAACTTTTTGTCTCCCCAATATTCCCTGGCTTTGCTTCCAGGAAAAACAACTTGAAAGTTTATATTTTATATACAGACACTCATTTTTAGTGAATAGGATAGGCTTGCTTGTCTCATGTGAACATAACAAATGCCTTGCCTTCCCCTGTTGCAAAATTGTTTCATTTTAGTGTATTAAACGGGCGCGTGGAAAACTTTGCAGATGATGAATAGCTCGTAATACATTATCCCAATTTTTTTTATATCCTCCTCTGTGTTGTGTAGTATATATTTTCCGACGCTTCCATCATATTATATATTTTTTGTGTGTTTTTGTTCCCAAAGTCAATGCCTCCTTCCAACCGGGGTGCTCTGAAACTGATAACAAAAAATTTCCCTAAATTGATCAAGTAGTTTTATTTTGCTTTGTCAAGCATTTTAATCAAATTCCCTTTTTCTTCAATTTGGGGAGTTGTGCGATCGGAATCATTTTCTCATAAAAAAATTTGCTTGTCACAATAGCGCCGCATCGTCTCTCTCCGTCTTTCTAACTCTGTAAAAAAAAGGTTCACTTAGCGAAAGCACTTTTTTGTGTGGGCAAAAATTAAGCTTTGTATAAATTGGGGAAAATATATGGAGAGAGGGAAACGAACGGGAGGGAATGTGCATTGTGACGCTCCAGAGAGGAGAGGTGAGTGACACTTGGATGTTTTGTCAGAGTGGCATATTATATAGAAAAAGGGGGAGAAAGTGGTGGTGCGTGTGTTTATGACGGATATATGTATATAGACCATATTTTATTTCGCCCTTGATTCCAATGTCAATTTTTTGGGATGCGTCAGTCCTAAATGGAGTTCTGGAAACCGCATACATATATTGGAAAGTAAGTGGTGGACATTGAAATATAGAGTGGTCATATTGAGGTCATGGACTTTAACCCAATGAAATGAAGCACTTTTTTGTATTAGAGTAAAAAAAAGTGTTGTTTGAATTTTTAATGATCAAATTGATCTATATATGTATACATTTTTTTATTCAGCTTGTTTTCATTCAGTTGACCCAATTTTGTCGTTTTTTATAATTCTGATAAAGTGCGATTCTGTTTCATTGCACACTAATTAATTGGCAGGAGTAAATCGTGTCCTCTTCTCTGTCCTCCACCTACACCTTTGCGCACTAAAAAAACGTAAATCAACTGGGATGATAATTCTTCTGGCACAAATAATGGATGGTCATTCGCGTGTGTGGATATGGATGGATGGATGTATATACCTATACGTACGTGACAAAGGACATTTCATGTTTGCACTGTGTGACCGACGCTGTAATTGCATTGCTCAATTCAAACAGTGATATATATACGTCCCCTTTATGTGGTTTTGTTGTGTAACTAACTACAAGTAAAATTAAGAGTCGTTCGGATTTACGTCATCCATAAAGTACATTTACATGTTCAGTCTAGATACACATACCTAGTCTGAGTGAGTGTGTTTCTGATGAAATGAGCACGACAATCCCGGATTGCATTAAATCTGGAAATTGATTGTTCATGTTGGTTGTGAGGAAAGACAAGCCAGAGAAAGTCATCAGATATACATGTAGTCTTGTGTAGTGGAGGTATCCAACGGTCTACTACTACTTTAACAGCCTCCAATATCATCCAAATTGATGGGTCGGTGGTACACATCCTCCAAAATGGTTATTGTCCGGAGACATGCCAAACCGCAGGCTGACAGAAGGGAGGAGTGAAGTTGGTTCAAGTAGAGAAACCAGGTCTCTCTCTTTTACGGATCACCACCACCATCACCACACGGTTTTCATGCCTCCAAGACACAATGTAAAATAATGATGGAGACGTGCTGTGTCAATTGAGATAGCACAAAAACCTTATAGCTTTTATTTAGCTTGGAGAGAGGAGGAGGTGCGCCCTTTTCCGGTGTGTAAATTTTTAGTGGAAACACAAAAATTTAAAAGGAGTTTCTCTGCTCCTGTCAGGGAGAGCAGAGCAGAGTGGGAATACACGTAAGCGGATTAATGACAAGGTAGATACGGACGGAGGACGGAGCAGGAAAATGAATTTTAGTGAAAATAGGATTCATCGTGGAAAAAAATACACGTTTGAGCTGCTCAACAATACTGCTTTTATATATCAGGTTCCTTTTTTCGCCCGTGATTAAATGAGCTAACAAGTATTTTTCTTTTTTGGAATCCTTTTACGAGTTGTTCAAAAGAAACGTGCTATATACCCTATGTAGTACTTGCTAGACTCTGCACTCTGGAAATTTAGTTAGACGGATTCATTATCTACGCGAGATCTGATGCAATTAAAGCATTTTTAAAAAGTCCTAGCTCTCTACCCTAGTTTAGTTCCCTTTGATGGATTAGGGATCTCAAAAAAAATATTAAAGATGTTGAGTGAACACACGACGAACGAATCGTATTTTCTAAAGTAAGCTGACTACATAATAGTAGTATTTTTTCTGTTTTTGAAAACAGCAAGTTTGAAAGGGGGCATTAGGACTTTAAGATCCTAAAATCACAATAATAATATTAATAATGGTTTTTTCGCGGAATAAAATTGCTCGTTCTAGTTTCAAAGAGTCTTCAGATTAGACACAACTCATATATAAGAGCAATAATATGATTCCCAGAGAAAAAAAATGGAATAATACTTGATAAAAATATGGAAATATAATTGGATAGAAGAACTCTTTCCTCTTTCCTTCCTCATTTCGAATTCCTACGGAGAAAGCCGTCGTACTTACTTTGGTCGCGTTCGGTTTACATAAAAAAAGGGTTATGTTATAACAACCACGCCCCTGCAACCCACCACCATTGCATTGAATCTCCCATTTCTTTTCTTTTTTTTATCTTTTACGAGAGAAACCTAGTTTTAAAGAATATTCTCTCCTCCTGTCCTCCAGACAAGCAACAAGGAAGGAGAAACTGTTGAGAGGGGAATCTCGTTATGCAACATGAATTTATAACATCTAATTACTAGTTCATTGCATCCACTCTGCTCCTCTTTCCTCCTGGGAATTTGCGAGGGAGGAGGTAAATTCACCGGAAAAATGGGGAATAATGATGATGCTGATATTAACCTGTCGCTCCACTTTGGTAAGCGTAGGTGCTAAAGTGGTGGCGTGGTGTGACGGCAGTGGTAACTTTAACCCGGTTTACCTGAGGGTTCCGCCAACGCAACGCAAGAAATATTGAGGAAATGAGCAGAGCAGAGAGCACAAGACATTGGCATTCAATAAAGGTAAAACGACAAATTCCTCCTCCGCCTCCAGTCCCAGTCATTATTTTTAAAGCGGTACTATTAATAAGTCAAAAAATTCCTTCGTTGGAGCTCCTCTTCCGTATCAAATGATGACATTTTTTCTTATGGGACTCACGACCTGGATAAAATTATTATAGTAGCGGAGCGGGTTTGGAAAAGGCCGTATGTTTCTTTCTCCCAGGCAAAAAATAGGAGGAGAAAGTGTTACAAGCAAACAAAAAGAAAGGAGGTGTCGCCCTGCATCTTTCTTTTTTTTCTTTTTCTTGTTTACAAAATACAATACAATTTTTTGTTTTCTTCTTGGCACTGTCACTCCTTTTATCCAGCTGTTTAGCGTCAACCAATAAAAAAATCCCAGTCCAGAAAGAGAGGATGCACTTTTACTTGCAGACTTGGTTTTTCATCTATCTACCAATTTTCTATTTTTAGCCAAAGAATCCTCCATTTCGACTGTATATCCAACTATGTACCATGTACTATCTCGTTCGTGCCAACTATGTCATCGCACAAGTAGCACGATGATGCAGTGTATCTCGGCATGCATGTCATGATGATGATGATGATACAAGTTGATCAAACGATATAAAACGACACGCTCCTTTGAGAATCCCAAGT
>JAANSN010006150.1:0-11058 GCA_036850665.1 Dicranocentrus wangi
ACGTAGAGTAGCCAAAGCATCGCGGTACTTGGGTACACTCCATCCATCCACCATCCATAGTGCAGTCTTGAGTTTTTCTTGAAATTTAAGTCGTACACAGTTGACTTGTTTTTATATTTATTCATATTTAGCTGGCATGGGTATATTATATATTTACTTGTTTCATTTTGTGTGTGAGGATTGGTAAATCTGCAAAATCTAGTTTCTTGTTCTTGTGTATCATATCAGAATTCAATCACAGTCTTCTCTGGCACAAACACACACACACACACACATGGAGTCTGATGTAATGTAACCCTATCATTTGTGGGATTGATATTACCATTGGGAATTTCAAATTGAGAAACGAGCTCCTCCACCAGAAGAAGAAGAAAGAGGAAAAGGTACATTGGAAACGTACTGCATATTTTATGGATCTTAGGAAAATAAAATGAAGGAGTGTGTAATCTTGTTCTTTCTTGCTGTAAAAAAGAAGTGATATGATAAAATTCTGAAATTTGGACACTATGTATTGATTCGAGCTCGGAGTGCGACTTTGCTATTGAATTGCATTGGTTAATAGTGTTTTCTCAGCCATCATATAGCATTACGACGGGACGGGAGGATACGGTAAGATATTATATGCTGCTTGAGATTGAATATTCTTCTTATTCCTCTCCTCCTTTTTTGCTTTCTGCTCAATTTTAGCCGTGTATTTTGCGATGTGAGCCTTTCTCGGATAAAAAGGGCTCCTGTTGTCAATGTGCTTTTTCCTATTGGATTTGAATTGCAAGAGGATTTTGCTACTTTCATGAGATATTCTGGCTCAGGCAGGCCAGAGACGGAGACTGTGTTGTCGCGGATTCCTCTTTTGAAAATGAGTGTACCTAAAAAGAATATTATTTTGTTGCATATTGAAAATGCGACCGTGTAGGTACGATTGAACAAACGCAAGGTTCCACCTAAAATCTTTCCAAATCCTTTTTCCTCATCCGTATAACTTTCCCAGAGGTGGTATGGTAGTACACGGATACACAATGTCTAGGTACACCCTCTTTTCTTCACTGGAGTAGTTTTTAACAAAAAAAAATCCATCCCGATGTGTTGTCAGACTAACAAAAATATGTCAGTGGGAATAACGTATAATGCATTTGGGATAGCAGAGAATTGAGAAGGCCAGGGAAATTGTGAAGCACACAAAGTACACAAAAAATGATTCTTACAATCCATCACATCCATTTAAAAGAAACTGGTTTCAAAAAGGAATAGTATATTATTATATGGTACGCACGCGGAAAAACATGCTTAGCATCACGTTCGTACACAATTACGTTTATTTAGCATTTTCAGTCAGTCACAGTTTCAAATAGGTACATAATGAATATTTTATATACAATTTTCTCGCTAAACTACTTAAAATTTGAGTTTCCTAAGGAAGAGATATATTTAGTGCCAAGAACACGCCCTGGCTTTCAGAAAAACATTTTAATACACTTCACACATCATGATTTCCAGCTATTTGAACTCTATACTCTATCATATATTTTACAATTTTCTTCTTTCTTTCTCACGCAAACCTGTGAGCGCTCTGCGCTGCTGCTCCCATACTCAACTGCTTCCAAGTGAGTACAAACATTAGGAAAAACTGTTTCTCTACAGCTATCATCTACATGTACATGATTCACAAAAGTAAATAGAATCCGTATGGATTAACCCTAAGCTTACACTATGATCTATGTAACACACAATATATTATTTTATGTAAAACGATGAATATAAATTTTGTCTTGAGGTTCTTCCTTCGAACTATAGGGATACATTAGTAGACATAATTACATTCAACCATTTGAAAACACATTTTGAGACGAGACTGACTAGACACTTCTAACTATATATAGTCCGCGTTTTCCATTGGAAACCCCAGCCAGCCTAAACTTGGCTTTTGTTTCCATTGAATGGAAGGATGTGACCCTTGAAGATTTTGACTAGTAGTAGTGGAAATCTCTTGGGAATCCTCTTATTTGCTTTTACCCTTTTTTGATGACACACAGTAGTCCTGTTGTGAAATGTAATATCGGAGTGTTTGGCATCTGCAGTATATGATTATGACGACAAGACGCTGGTGGAGTGTGAGACAGATTATGAGTAACAATAAAACACTCTCTCACACACACAGGGTGTATCTGAAAGTCCAGTTTTTCTTCTCATGCCACTAAACCAAGATGACTTGTTGGTTTTTTGGAGATGTTGACGTTTTGTATTATATTACATAGGTATACATGTGCTGCTGCGAGATGTACACGGTTTTATAGGAACATGGCGAATTCCAGTGCGACGAAACGAAGGGGAAAATCAGTTGGGGAGAAAGTGGAAAGTTGTAATTTCACTAAAAAAATATTGCTTTTAGCGTTAAAACTACGTCGCAGGTTGGACAATGCGAGGAGGAGAGTAGCACTCTCGCGGTTTCACGCTCTCCTCGCTCTTGCCCCCGTACTTTTTAATTTGTTGCCTTTGTTGGGCTTCCACACTCAAGAGCCGAGGCGCACGACCACGTTGTAATAATCATTTTTTTTAAAAAGTAAATTCGAAAATGTGCACAAACAAAACCCTGACACAGTTTTATAGAATAGAAAAACTCCTTAGTACGGCATTAATTAAATTGCGCATGCCGTACACACACATCTTGTCAATGCGTAATATATAGCGTTTGATGAGAAGGAAGGAGGGTGAGCGATGACGTATTTTTAAAACGATTAAATATTTTTTTTTATACATTGTCTCTCTATTCATAAAAGGTTTGATGAGATACGCAACAACTTAGGTAGTACGGATGAAAAAATTCAATTAAGTATGAAATCACAGAACTGAAACTTGATCACAGACCATCAAATGAACATGGGAATTGGACACTTTCCGTGCATCACCATTTGCTACGCTGTTCGAGCTGTGACAACACTGGACGGTGGTTTGGGACGGTGAGCCGTTGATTAGTCGGACGTTGGATGCGCAACTGGTTACCTCACCTTTGTGCTGTTGGTAATACAAAATATTAATTGTCTGCGGCCGTCCACTGATCTTGGTCAACACAGACTCGATGAGTCGTAGAACGGCGAGTCGAATCTAGGAATAGAGAAAGAGAGCCAAAACAGTCAATATTTATTTAGTGTTTACCACCTTATAGGTTGTGGGGGAAAATATCGTGAAAAAAGCGGTAGCCTTGAGACTCAACAACAAATAGAAAGCATGAAGCTTTTCCCATTAACCACTATATTTCATAAAATGAAGTGCGTCAACCTTCTTTACCTCAGAGGAGCGATAGCCGTAAAGCCAGGGATTAATCAGACTATTGAGGACCACCGGCAGAGCGGGTATAATGCGCCAGTCGTGGTCCTGAAGGATTGAAGATTCCCCGAAGAAATCTACCAGGGCACAAACCTGGATGGGAACCCAGCAGACGATCACTGAGCCCAAGATCATGGCAAGAGTAAGCCCGTAGCGGTGATGATGCATTGACGAGGTGTCCAGCACTTGACACGTATTGCCATTTGCGAGGTGTACCTCCACGCTGTAAATAGCCCGGGCGTGATTCCTCGCAATGAAGTAAATGTATGTGTAGCTCATCAGGGCTGAAAGCAGACAAGGTCCGTAGAGGAAAACGGACAACCACGCAATCACAACTTTTGCCCCCATATCACTGACGAAAAGCGTGAGGAGCACTCCCAAGAGGATGGCGTACAGCCAGTAGACGAGAATGAACCTGTGTACATGAGACATCGTGACAAAGTGATTGTATCGTAGTGGTTGGGCCACGGATGTGAGTCGGTCCAGCGCGATTGCCGCAGTCGAGAGTAATGATGCTGCCGAGAACGTTAGGAGAATTGCAAATGGGCCGAGGCAGTACAATGAGTAATTGCAGGACATGTCGTCTTGATCACTTTTAACTGTCAGTCCAATTGTTACAGCGACAGGAAGGAAGAGTCCGAAGCCTAGGTCTGCAGATGCGAGTGACATCAAAAGTGCATTCGACGGGGTTCTCAACCGTTTGAAACGGAACCACACACAAAGGATGAGGAAGTTCGCTATCACGATAAACGGGGCGGAGAGGAAGAGCAGGACTGATAATGTGGATGACAAGGACAACAACATTCTGCTGCTTGTTGGGTGGGGACAAGGAGTCGTCTTGGAGTTTGCTGTCACTTGTGTGAAGATTGCACGAATGATAGATCTGTTTCTGGGTACCACCGGTACGTCTACGTACGTACGTACGCGTCCACTTGTCAGGGGGTAAAGACCCTGCAGAAAAAAAAGACAATACATCTGAACCATTAGTTGAGTGCTTTTAGTTTTGAATCAAATGAGGTGAGGCAGAAACAAAACAACAAAAACAAATTGCGCAACTTTTTTTTTGCGTTTTGTGACGAATGGGATATGCAGTACATGAAAATAAATTACGTGATGTACGGTATATGCGTGAGTGAGTGAAATTCAATCGTTGACAAGTACCAGCAAGTATGTAAATATGATGCGCTTCTTGAAGGTTATCGTCGTAATGAAGATATTATTCCTTCGATATTATAAAACTACAACGATGATCAGATATCAATCATAATTTTTTAGGATTGCCCACCTAAAGTATAATGGCATACTACTTAACATACTTCATGACTTTATCGTCCTCCTATCGTCTCATCTCATCAGCGTTTATATGCATGCATACCTATAAATTACATTGTAAATTTAGATCTTGCTCCTCGTTCTCCCGAATAACACGTTGTTTTCATTTCATAACATTTCCATTTTCCCAAAATATTACTTTCCATGAATAGCCAAGTTTTACCTTGCAACTTTCCTTTAAAAAAAGACCAGGAATATGGAATGATATCACTCCCATTTTAATTCTAGACCGCAATAACAACGTGGCCAAAGTGAGCATCCCATCCCATCGTTTCCATCTCGTCGATCTCTTATCTCTCAAAGTTTTGCCAATGCGACTACCTTTTTGCCCCTAGCAATTTAATACCCAACTTTTCCTCCTCCGTCGTCTCTCTCTCTCTCTCTCTGTCTCTCTCTCTGTCCATGATTCTATAACCCGGTTCCGAAAACGGTGAACTGCCTCTGCCGCCAATACACGGAACAGCATTTCAACTTTCCAGTTTTATGTTAAAAGGAGGAAACAGTAATGTCTCTGCACGATTCATTATCTATGTATAGCACAATAAAAATGTACATGTGTGCTACTGTGGCTGACACTCCTTTTGTCAAAAGTTAGCAGTCAAAAGAAAGAGTGTAATGTGATGTGGGGGGGATGCATCGAAAAGGCTGAAAGGAGATGCGGCATCGCCGCTTGCTTCCCCTCTTATTACGTCACGAAGCTTTTGCTCTCCCGTGTAATACAATGCCTCCTCGCTCGCTTCTCCAATATACATATATATTTCCCTTTTCTTCCCAACTTTTTCTTCCTTCACTTCATATCCTCCTCTCCTCCTTGCTCTTACTTTCCCTTTCATGTTCACTGCTGTCGACCATGGTTTGTTTTCTGAGCCCATACTCATTCTAATGACTTTTCCTCCATTATTTCGGATCCCCATTTGGGTTCAGTATCTCCAGTAAATGATGGGGCTCTTCATCTGCTGATATAATAATGTGAATATGTTGAAGACAAGCACGTGCAACGGGGGCAAGTGGAGTACCATCAATTTAGCAGTTTTTCCTTGAAAGGTTCATGGATACATACTCTCTGGTTGGATTTGGTACACCAGGATTTTTTCCTTTTTTCGTTTTTTTTTTGACCGGGATGATTTTGTTTTTACAACATTATCGATGAATTGTCTGGAGTGCGCCTAGAATGCAAAAATAACGGGTTGTGCAAAAAAAGGGGTAGTCGGCTCCGGCTTGTCGGACTAACTAGTAACACAAATCCATGCGAAATGCCGACAAGGTTCGTGCACGCTACTCGTCCTACTACATACTACCGCTTTCCCTTCGTGTACCTCCCTAAATATATCGTCTGTGTCATTGCTAATAGGAAAAGTTACTGAACTCCAATTCTTGCCATTCCTCATCTCAAGGATTTCCTCCCTTCACTTGCTAGAATAATTCCCGGTTGCGCCCTCCCCGGCTTATTGGGCAAAGAATGAGGGACTGATCCTATCCTATTTAGCGCAACTATGTTAATGCGGTCGGTGGTGCTCCCGTACTTCTAAAAGTTACTGAGCCGTTTTTGCCGTTAGGTAAGTTATCCACTTGGAATACTCGCCATCATGCCGTTATCACGGTCTGGTGGATGGGATGGGAGCAATATTGAGCAAAAAAGGATTTGACAATCACAATCAAGATTGCAAATAGGTAGGTAGTGTAAATATACCTAGCTTCTCTACATGCCAAGCATTCCAAGATAGACCCGAATTGTTTATCCGATTAGAATCATTAGCCATTTCAAATGACCTTTCCCCTCCGCCGGATATCGGAATGTGGACTTGTGGCCTTTTCAATCTTGACGAGGCATATAAGATCACTGAATGAGACTCGCAATCGTCGCACGTGAATGATACGGCTACTTCACAGATTTCTTTTTGTTTGTCCACGAAAAAATGCAAGTTGCCAATTTTTCTAGACTCTCAGATTCTCAAGGTTATCAAGACGATATAAAAGCGACACTGTGGATCTCTGGAATGAGCAATAAAGATGGGGAAAGGGAAGATGAAAGTATGGACGCACTTATACTACTACTTACTTTGTCTTTGGGAAGCCGCCCTGTGAACAAGGGGCTCAGCAGTAGTACTCACATATGCCTTTTATGAGTGACCTTGAGTGTTTATTTGATGAAAATACTTTTCCACCGACAAGTCACAAAAAGATCACAGTTTATTAATGGCCCGTTTCAGCCCGCGTTCTAGGAACGGGATATAAATGGAAATGCAGTTAGCGAATTTCATGACGGGAAAATTATTGCCCCTGCCACGAGTTGCTGATTGCGATGATGATGATGCTGCTAGTATATAAGCTTCTAAATGTAGCTAATGACCACACACACATGGTCACCGCGTGTTGAGCAATTTTCTCTGGTCTATATGTCCATATATGGCACTTTACTAGTGGACCCGTCTGGAAAATGCTCGCCCCATCCATTTCCTAGGGAAGTTGTTACTAATCCAGATAGGGGCAGTGTGTTACCATTTCCACATGCCAACTATATACCACCACCCATACCTAACCCAACTGAAACCAGACGAGATTCCACACATTCTGGGAAAAAAAATCCAGAGAGTTTCGTCTCTCGTGTTCCAAGGGGAAATTTGAGTCCTCGGAGGTTGTGCAATGAGGGATTGAGTAACGAAATCCACCACACTCCTTTTGCTCCTGGTACTGGGTACGATCGGAAAGTAAAAGTGAGTAGTAAAAAAATATATAAAGTACTACGCTCGCATGGAAAATATTTCCACATCCTCATCATATGCTCATGTGACACAAATTCCCAAATAATACAAAAAACAAATTAATCTTGCAATGAGGAGAAGTCGTACAAGTTGTATAACTGAAAACTAGGGTAGGACACTTTTGCCCTCTCGTCAGATTTGCGGTTATTTCATACAAAATAACAATATTTATAATATTTATGATGTAGTACTAATGTGTGTCAAGGGGCAGTTGTTATTTTTGCCTCAAGTTAAGTAATTGCTTAATCAAGTTGCGCAATGATTGTAGTAGTCTCGTGTAAAATTAGTTTGTGTATTAAAGGAAGTGGTATTGCGTATTACGCGAGCGAGAGTCTCTTTAATTCCAGAAAAGACGGGAAAGAGCAACATAAAAGTTTTCAAAGGGTTCGATGATATATTAAAAATACTGAGTGAGTGAGCCGTGAGCCCAGTATTTTTTAATCATGTGCATCCATGTAAATGCAAGCAAGCCAACAGCCAACTCTGAAGTGGTCTAGATCCCAGCCACTTTAATATTTTCCGGAGATAAAACCCTGCTAAAGCAAATATTGACTATGAATTCCGGCCATTTCCCGTAGATATATTAAAAATACTGAGTGAGTGAGCCCAGTATTTTTTAATCATGTGCATCCATGTAAATGCAAGCAAGCCAACTCTGAAGTGGTCTAGATCCCAGCCACTTTAATATTTTCCGGAGATAAAACCCTGCTAAAGCAAATATTGACTATGAATTCCGGCCATTTCCCGTGGACAATGGGGTATTGGTTGGTGGTGTGGGGGTCTAGATAGAATATATGGATTTTTCCAATAAAAATCAGTTTGTATAGAACTCACCATCTTGACGCTCAAGTCAAGTGTGCACTTGGCGTTTGGCAGCAGGGTTTTTTACGTCTACAAGATTGTGAGGAAAATGGGATTGCACTGCTGACAATATGAGTGAGCCATTTCCATCCAGTTTTGAAAGCAGAAAAAGATATATATATATACAGCCCATTCACACCGACTCTCAAGTTTAGCCAGGCGCTGAGTGAGTAACTGACAGGAGCACATTGCATTAATATGGTATTGAAGAGGAAGAAGAAGAAGTTGGTACGTTGGAAAGTTGGTGGAATATCCTCCTCCTCCTGCAACATTTTTATTTTCCGTTTCATGCAGAGATACAAGTGTTTTGATGCATGGGATCAGGAGCGGCCAGTGAGCAGCTCCCCGGTTGAGTCAAAATATTACTTGGGGAATATATACAGATCATAAAGTCGGAGGAGAGTTTACCACCCACCAGCTTGCAAAATAATGATGGTTGGAAGCCAGGCAATAGTGTAATGAAATGTTTAATGGAGTTTATTTCAGAATTCTATATTATGCCACTAGATTCATCATCATGTTTTCCCTTGCCAGAACTTTCCGAGGATTTCATATTGCATTTGATGGTTCGCCATCATGCATGCCCATACATTTTGAGAATACTTTTTTTTATTTTATCACGGTGCTTAAAAATATACAATAATATATCATTAGATAACCCCTTTTGCATGTTGCCATTTGACGAGTGAAATAATTTTTCCTTTGGGGTTTACAACACTAGACTAAAATACGCGAGAAGCTGAAGCTAACTCTAATATTGATGACAAATTAGTCGACTGATGGAAAGCGCTCAGGTTTCGGCAAAAAAATGTTTTCCCTTGCCAGAACTTTCCGAGGATTTCATATTGCATTTGATGGTTCGCCATCATGCATGCCCATACATTTTGAGAATACTTTTTTTTAAATTTTATCACAGTACTTAAAAATATACAATAATATATCATTAGATAACCCCTTTTGCATGCTGCCATTTGATGAGTGAAATAATCTTTCCTTTGGGGTTTACAATACTAGACTAAAATACACGCGAGAAGCTGAAGCTAACTCTAATATTGATGACAAATTAGTCGACTGATGGAAAGCGCTCAGGTTTCGGCAAAAAAATAATAGAATACGGATAAATTTTCTTTTGCCATTACTGTCAAAATGTGGGTGGCTTTGCTACAAATTGTATTAATTATCGTTTCTAACTAATGGTGGTTGTAAGTACAGTTGAGCTAGTAGTAAAAGACTTGACGTCAAACAATGATAATGTGCTTTCGATGAGCTCAAGATAAGTTATTCCAGGATTCGTTTAAACTTGGGTAGTTCAAAGGGGAAATGGGTAAAACTGAGGAGATAAAACAATCAAATAAAACTAAACTGAGCGGAAACAGGATAAAATCGTTATCCACACCTGCTTGTTCTCGGATAATACTAATATAGTACTTTTGAAACAATGCTTAAAACTGAGGAGATAAAACAATCAAATAAAACTAAACTGAGCGGAAACAGGATAAAATCGTTATCCACACCTGCTTGTTCTCGGATAATACTAATATAGATCTTTTGAAACATCATCACTTTCCACATTGGATTTCGTTCCCACCACAGATCACATAAGATTTTAGTGTATACGTATATAGGCATTCAAAATTGCATCACACAATCTTATCTCCCCGAATAAATGTGAACCAAAACATGTGTCTTTCATTATTCCAAGTGGCCCACACGACATCGCATCCATCCATCTAAATCCACACATTGTGGCAAATTCTCGCTACCCAAACTGACAGAGTGAAAATTTGGCAATGCCATGCCCTCTTCTTAAAAAACTTAAACTTTGGAAACTAATCAAGTTTGCTACACGGAAACGGGGAAACGGTTAACAAAAATTTCAGTGAACCGCATGAATGCTTCTTGCTTGCTTGCACAGCACGTCCAACCAAAAAAAAACTCATTACATCTACCGAACGCACATTGAAAACGCCACTCCATGTTGATCTCCCACATCATCGCACATGATATACCTAAGTATCTACACAGCATCACATAGCATTTATTCCTAAATTGTAAATATCTCACAGTCTGGCTGGAAACAGGTTTTGTCTCACGGAATCAGGGGCTCGTGCTCCAGTTAGCAAACCCTTTCCCCAAAATAAAAAAAAACTCATGCAGTTGAACAAACAGATTGAAGCACTTGAGTGGAAATTCTTATTAAATTTTTTCCACTTTGCTCTTTCAGTGCCCACTTTTATACGTAACGTATTTACATACACTTTCCATTTCTTCAGGACAAAAATAGCTTTGGAATAATGAGCTTCCAGGTTTCTTCGAACTCGAACTTACATGAGCAACACGTAGGTATATCCCTAACTCAATTTCCGCCTACAATTTGTAAAGCACACTGGTGTGGTGACTGGACGCATAAATAGCGCTCGCTCGTATCTAATGCACTTTTGAAGCAATTTAAGTGGGGAGGACTTGATCTTGTGAACTTTCTTTAAAGGTAAATGGCAATGTAATTTCCAAGCGGTCCACTGATGTTTCTTCGAGTTAATTTACACGCTATATTATATAAGATTAGCAAGGGTTGTTGCGTAAAACGAAGCAAGTTATGGGATGCCCGATGCCCTGTAGTTTGCGCCAGCATGTTATGATTATGTACGTAAACGTAAACAGTTAGTCCGGACATTGCTCTTTTAAGCAGTAGTAATTACTTGATCTCAAGACCAAGTCTAATTGCGTGTTTGCTACCTAACTGCCAATCAAAGTGCTTGCCAGGCCAGAGAGTGTCGAAAAT